>CAUYQG010089690.1:0-15981 GCA_963574415.1 Tarsius wallacei
AATGAAAGTGACAATAGCCAGGCTCGGTGGCTCAGCCTGTAATCCCGTGTCTTGGGAGGCTGAGGTGAGTGGATTGCCTGAGCCCGCGGGTTCGAGACCTGCCTGGGCAACTTGGAGAGACCTCATCTCTACAATAAATCAAAAATTAGCCAGGCATGGTAGCACGTGCCTGTAGTTCCAGCTACTTGGAAGGCTGAGGCAGAAGGATCGCCGGAGCCCAGCAGGTCGAGGCTGCGGTGGCTGGGAGCGGCCACTGCACTCCAGTGTGGGCGACAGAGTGAGATTCCAACTCAAAAAAAAAAAAAGAAAGTGACATTAATCAGAGCTACACTTCCTGCATTCTGAGTCCAGTTTTGCAACATTCTGCCTGGGAAGCCTTGGGGCAATAACTTGGGTTCTCAATCCTCAGAGTCTTCCTTTACAAAATGAAATACTTAGACAGTAGGACAGCAAAAGATTTCTACCAGTGCCAGCACATGACTCTAAAAAAAGATCGATTTACCAAATAATAATTTAAAAAATTACGTAAGGAAAGAAAGAGAATCTAATCACTAGCATGTTGTGCTTCACAGAAGAGTATAAATTGTTCCCCTGCAGATGCAGTGCTATTCATTACACTGTAGATAAATTCAGAAATGTAGTTTGCCTTGATTTAGCATTATGCTTAATTGTTTTGATACTAATGCAATATAGCCAGCCCTATGTACTGCTTTGTTGTAATATTTAAAAGTGAATGCTGCACTGATTTACCTTGTGAAGTTTCTCTGCAGGAAAAACTTTTAGGTTTGTGGCCTCAAGACTCAGAATTGAATGTATTGCCACACGAGGAGATCTAATTATAAGAGATACCTTTTTTCCTTTTTTTTCAGTACATACTTTGAGCCATCCAAGTACTAAAATTCAGTTTGTGTATATGTACTGTTTCTAATCCTTGGAATTACTGTGGAGAACTTAACATTCCATCTGAATTAAAGACATCATATCAAAACAGAGAACTGAGTTGCTGAGTGAGCCATGGAAAGTAGAAGATAGAATTTGGATCCAAACTCACTTCCCTTAAAGAAGAACAAACAAGCAGACTCAATTAAGCATGTACTATATGCTCTATGCCAAGTTTTAAAAAATATTCCTTTACTTCTTTGGCTGCAATACATTTTAGCAGGTCTTATTATGAGCTCTGTTCTATTGGATAGAAAACAATTTGCCCAAGGTCACAGCGCTAAGTAAGGGGAAGACTTGGCTCTAAATTTAACTGTTGCAGTCCTAAGCCCATTCTAGAAATACCGTGTAGAATATATAGCAAGTGCAGAATGAAAAACTGTGGATAACATAATGAAAATCAATCTGCCAGCATCTGGGGAAAAAAAGGAATAAAAATAATTTTGTAATTTCTTCTCACACATCATGATATTTTTGCAACATTAAGTAATAGCAAAGCCTGAGAAAAGAGTTCACTATACCAGAATGAAAGCTTCTGAAAATCACACTTAAGATCAACTGCTTGCCTTTTAGTAGATATCAGGTATTTCCTAACCTTCAGGGACACACATGTTTGATTCCAGATAAGAAATGCATTTGCAGAGAGATGTCTCGCCTCAATGCAGTCTTTTTCCTTCTGATCTCATATGTTTGAGAAAATCTGAACAATGACTTTGGTTTAAACGATAGAGATGAAATATCATTAGGCAAAAAACTAAAGAGGATTGACTTTTATAGTTTTTTAAAATGGAAATAAATTATATAAAATTTGAATTTGCATCCCTGAGGACTGCAAAATGTATCTTTTTAAATATTATTGTTGAGATTATTGGATAAAGCAATTTTGAGCCTAAAAAAACTAAGTCAGGTTGTTCTTTACTTAACAGATGAAAACAAAAATAGGTTACATCAGGTTGTTCTAAGATCACAAAGTTAGTTAGAAGTTAGACTGAGAAATAGACATCTCCTATAAATGTGAGTTACTTGTTTCATTAGTCTTAATTACACCAGAATTTGGATTTCATATGTCCATGCAATGTAAAGAACCATGGCTCAAATCCCAGCTTCATTTTACATACAAACTTTATATGCTATTTATGATGATTAATTTTAGACACCAACTTGACCAGATTAAATGATACCCAGATAGTTGGTAAAACATTATATCTGGGAATGTCTATAAAGGAGTTTCTGGAAAAGATTGGGATTTGGATCAATAAACTGAGTAAGGAAGATTTGCTCTTACCTACTGTGGGTAGGCACCATCTAATCCAATGAGGGTCAGGATAGAATAAAAAGGCAGAGGAAAGGTACATTTGCTTTTTATTCTCGAGCTCGGACATCCATCTTCTTCTACTCTTGGACATCAGAACTCCAGATTCTCTAGCCTTTTGACTCTGGGACTTGCACTAACGACTCCACCCCCAGGTTTCCAGGCCCCTTTAGAAGTAGACTGAGTCATGTTACTAGCTTCCCTGGGTCTGCAGCTTACAGAGGGTATATTGTGGGATTTCTTAGCCTTCATAGTTAGGTGAACCAATTCTAATATCCAATAATAAATTTTCTAGTCTATCTGTCTCTCTCTGGCTCTTGGGTTGACCTGCTCTCTCTCTCTC
This sequence comes from Tarsius wallacei, assembly GCA_963574415.1. Taxonomy (NCBI): domain Eukaryota; kingdom Metazoa; phylum Chordata; class Mammalia; order Primates; family Tarsiidae; genus Tarsius; species Tarsius wallacei. Next base: position 2,595 of record CAUYQG010089690.1, read on the forward strand.
TCTCTCTCTCTCTCTCTCTCTCTCTCTCTATATATATATATATATATATATAATTAGTTATGTTTCTCTGGAGAACACTGACTAATACAATATTTACCTTTTATTAAACTAAATATTAGTTTGTTTAACTTTACGTTGTATGAATAATTCATATCTCATAAGGTTTCTGTGAGGATAAAATAGATCATGTATGTAATATTTCTGACACAATAGAAGACAAAACTTTTAATTCCCTTCCCTTCCTCCCATTTTCCTCTCTAATTTATAAATAGTTACAACAAAATAGTATATGGCATAAATAGCTCTCTGAGTCAACCAAGAGTTTCCTGAGATTACACACACAGCATATCTGCTATTTTTAAATAGGGATGTCTCCTTGAATTTCAGAAACTTGTAGCAAACCTCTCCTGACAGATAAACTCTCTTGGCAGTGTATTTATTTCAGGGAGGCTTGTTCCTGGTCTGCACATTTGAATTGCACAAGTAACTCAGAACCACTTGATATGCTAAGCACAGATGACAAGTGCTGATGAGGTTAAGAAAGGAGTTTGAAAGGAAATTAGGTAATCTCCATTGAAGAGGAGAGTAAAACTTAGGGTTCTATACTTCACGGAAAGATTATGTGTTTTTAAAATTCCATGAAGAAGAGGCTCAGCAGAGAAGAACCAAGGCAGTAGTAGGTTGGAAAAGACCATAGTCTTTGGTGCCACCGGACCGGAATATGAGTTTGAGATATATCACTTGTACATATTGTGGGAACATGTGTGGTTGTATCAACTTGCCATTTCTGCACAACAAAACACACCAGAATTTAGTGGCTTAAAATATTAGGTACTTATTATTTCTTAGAAATGTATGGATTAGCATGGTGGTTCTAAATATCTATCTGGGTCTTAGCAAAGCCTATATATTCATCCTTGGTCAGCTGCAGGTCAACTAGGCAGCTTTTCTAATCTTGGTTCAGTTTTCTCAAATGCCTAAAGTCTCAACTATGATAACCAGGTTGACTCACTTCTATCCCAGATGTCTCATGTCTCTTGAAGGCTAACATGTGCCTGTTCTTAGAGTAAAGGCAGATGAACAACAGAGAGACAAGAAGTGCAAAAGGCCTGTTGAAACTTAGACTTGGAACTGAGAGTCTGCATTTTAACCACACAGTCAGCTGCACGAATAAGATCCAGACATGAGGATCTTAATAATAATAATAATAATAATAATAATAATAATAATAATAATTGTTACTATTTTCTTTTCCAACTAACTCTAACACACAGGTAGCATTGAAGGCAATGGTTTTATTGTTTTAATAATTTATTGATTATAGTATTTTTAATTGAAATGTTATAAATACACCAAATAGAAAGTGCAATAAAGGAAATAATGTCTTCATTTGCTCACACCACTGAAAATTTCAATGTTAAACATAACTTCAGATATGGCTAGGTCCAAGAGGTGCAAAAACATGGTCTCTCTCTCTCTCCAGCTACTTCCTTGGCTGTCCAATGTAGAAGCTATGTTGTATAGGTAGTTTTTTTCTATATAGTGGAAAAGTGTCAGCAGTTTCCATAGTCCTTCAAAATGTGTTTACTCCAACAATAACAAAAACAATAAAACAGGAGTGGAGAAAGAGAGAGTGAGAATAATTCTCTTTCCTGAAGCTCAGACAAATCTTACTATGAACTCCCATTGGCTCAACTTGAAGTATATGACCACCCAGGAGCTTGAATAAGGACATTCAAAGCATGAGGGTTGAGAATGCAGAAGGTATAGATTTTCCAAAGGAAATCTGAGTGCTATCACCATAAGAATAAGAAACAGAAACTGTCCAGGCAAAACTTAACTGCTTTCTATACCAGATTATATATTCTGCATCTGCATTTTCACAATGGGCTGTAATATCCCCTTTTATACTGTTGTAATCATGCATTTTATCATGACTTATACATGTTTATCATTTTCCTGAGCACAAGGAAAGCAAGCTATATCTTGTCATGGTGATGTCTCTAGCACTGTGCATGAAATATAAGTAGGACTTTGTTATCTCTACTTTTTAAACAGACTTTTTTAAAAGGGAGTTTTGATCCCTGGTTTCTTCTTAAGTTGTTAAATTCAGAAGGGATATGCCAATGATTTTTTTTTTCTCCAAGATTTGCATTACATTTAAACCCATCCATATATTTGTATTTGGTCTGCAGCCCTAGAGAGTTGAACGAAATGGAAGTTCTCCTTTTGCCTGGGTGAGAGTCTAGTCAAGATGCCTGATCCTTGGGATTATCCCACTAGGTCCATATCTCAATCTTCAACAGAGAGGCTCAGAATTTCAGTTTCTTGGGGTTGTAGCAAATAAAAGAAGACTCAAATTTTAAAGCTTGGGATAAATCTGATCTATGCATCCTACTTCCATCTGTGTATATTTTGGCTACCCATCCTAATTTTGGATGGCCTTTCAAATAGGTTGAAATCAGCTGACAAGGGGAAAAACTGCATAACTGATGTCATGGTACTGTCTACAGCGGAAGAAAGGAAAAAAGAACAGCAAACAAACAAGGACAGCACATGAAATGTTGCAAGAGAACGTGAATCACAGGGAAGAAAATAAGTATTAATAATTTCACTTTTTCCTGAAAGTTTGAGATATACTATGTGGCATAATTTTATTCCCTTCATTGAAATTAAAGTTTATCACATTGACTTCTCCTGATAGTCTTTTTTGGACTATCAAGGTAACCAATTCTACAGGAGGTAGATCAGATACCACTGAGGTACTTATCCCAGTGGATATAGGGGTACTGATCTGCCTTCTGAGATAACTACTAGAATTCTAATTCTTTCCACTAATGCTGGAGCTGAGTAACATATTTTTAAAATTTTATTTTTATTATTTTATTTTTTTGAGTTGGCGTCTCATTCTGTTGCCCAGGCTGGAGTGCAGTGGCATGCTCACAGTCACGGCAGCCTTGACCTGCTGGGCTCAGGAGATTCTTCCACCTCAGCCTTCTGAGTAGCTGGAACTACAGGTGCTCACTACCACGCCCAGCTTTATTTGATTTATTGTAGAGGCAAGTTCTCATCATGTTGCATAGGCTGGTCTCAAACCCCTGAGCTTAGGCAATCCTCTCGCCTCGGCCTTCAAAAGTGCCGGGATTACAGGCTTCAGTCACTGCTCCCAGCCTCTGAATAACACATTTTAACCAAAGGATTCTGTAGTGAATAGGAGATACTTCACACACATATCATGGTGTAATTCCTTGTGAGCTAAACTTTGAACATTATGAATTTTGACTAATAAAAACCAGTAGACAGAAGAGAACTCACAGATAAGTTCACCCTTTATCCTTCCTACCACTACCTCTGCTCATGTCTGCCAATATTCTCTGAGACTGAAACCCTACTTGCAATTTCAACAGGCAAAAAATAACATACATACTTCTTTTTTTAAAATAATTTTTATTATAAAGATATGGGGTACAATTCAGGATTAGGTATATAAACACTGATCCTGCAGGTTCCCTTGTTGATGAGGTATGTCTCTCCCTAACCTAGCAGTTTCCCTCAACTGCTAACTCCACCCTCTCCTCCCTTGACAGTTTCCCACTACTGCCAATTACATTCTTATAGCATTATCATTGTTCGAGGTCCGCTTATGAGTGAGAATATATGGAACTCTGTTCTTTGTTTCTGAGGTAAATCACTGAGCATCATCGACTCCAAATCCATCCAAGCTGTCGCAAAGTTCATATATTTGTCCTTCTTTATGGCTGCATAATATTCCACTGTGTATATGTGCCACATTTTCTTTATCCAATCCAGTTTCGATGGGCAACACGGTTGGTTCCATGTTTTTGCTACTGTGAATAGAGCTGCAACAAACATATGTGTGCAGGTATCTTTTTTGTGGAATGATTTGAGTTCTTCCAGGTATATTCCCAATAGGGGAATTACAGGGTCATATGGAAGGTCAATTTCTAGTTATTTCAGAAATTGCTACACTGTCTTCCAAAGAGGTTGTACTAGTTTGCACTCCCACCAGCAGCATAGAAGCATTCCTTTTTCTCCACATTCTCACCAGCATCTGTTGTTGCTTGTTTTATTAATGATGGCCATTCTTACTGAGGCTAGGTAGTATCACAATGTGGTTTTGATTTGAATTTCTCTGATGATTGGTGAAGCTGAGCACTTTTTTGTGTGTCCGTTGGCTGCCCATATAGCTTCTTCTGAGAAGTGTCTATTTATTTCTTAGACTGATATTTAAAGGCAGTTGTCAGAATTTGGCTTAACACCTTGATTTATCAGTAGACTATAACTCACTGTTAATAAAAGTATTGTTACTTCACAGGCAGCACATAGAAGTTAGAAATTCCGTGTCTACGTAATACTTGATAGCATTTACAAATTGAATGACTTGACCAAATCATTTACTCATCCTTTGTTTAATCTACTTCTGCCATATTTGAACTCATGTTGCTAATTATTTTAACCAATGGATATCAATGTAAAGTCCCATGATAGGCATGGGACTTTAATTGAAAAAAAAAAAACATTTTGATAGATATTTACAAAAACATAAATAATATTATTTTGTGCTTCAAAAAAGACACATGCAAAAACTATAAATGTTCAGTGAAAAGAGAAGCCACTTCTCCTCAGCTAAAAGTTTTGGAAATTGGTGCTGGCTGAGGTGAGGTGGACCTTTGCTCCCAAGTGCACTGTGAGAGGTAAAATGCTCTAGGTAGTGGGTCAGGAGTGGAGTGAATGCTGACTGTATGTGGCAACCTCCTCAACCAGTTCATAATGCCTGGCCTTAGGTAAGTCACTTTTTTCAATGCCTCAGTTCCTCATCGATCAAATGGGGTAATAATACTGGCCTATCTCGCAGGGGTGTTGTGAGGTATTATAAATCAAAGCTGATATAATACTTTTGGGTCTTCCACGGAGGACGCCTTGAGCCAAAGTTGAAGCCTGTTGCAGGCTTTAATCCTCAAGATTAGAACTACTCAGCATCCTCAGCAAATTCTCTGCCCCCACAACTCATCAAATCTGCTAGTTCAGATGTTGACGGTGTTTTCACGAATGTTGTAATCTTACTGATTCAGACTGACTTGGGGTGTTCAGGGGGTAGGCACTTGGTGTATTCTGTCCTGTGTTCACAAAGAGAGACTGCCTCAGGCCCAGGAGCACTGGATCCAGGGATCGTGAGCGAGGGATGTTACTGCTTGTTTCTCTGCAGGTTGGGACTTTAAGGTCCGTTCCCCATGCGTTTGAAGCAGACTCAGACTGTCTCAGGAGCAAACCAGTCATCAATCATTTTGATTATGTCATTGTTTATCATTCCCTAAATGATCCCAGAATATCGGAGTTATCACCCCTCTCTGGTATCTGTACCCGGGCCTAGGTTTCCTCTTAGAGACCAGCTGGTTCAATAAATGTGACCACCTCCTTGTCCCCTGTTAAGAAAAAAAAAGCTACATTGGATTTTTTTGTTTGTTTTTGTTAGAAATGTGTGTAACACTCAGAATTGGTCATTGATCCTTGAAGCTTCAACCAATTCACTGTATTCAGGATCTGTCATCTTTTTCTCTGCGTCCACAGTTTAAAGCTGACCATACCTTTTTTGCCTCTGGTTTGAGAAAATGTTGGACAGTTCCCATTTGCCCAGGTGTGGGTCCAAGAGACTTACTCTTTCCATCTCAGTCAGGGGTTCTGCTGTCTCCTTTTCCTAATAGGGCTCTTTCTTCTTTTCCTCTCCATGGCCCTGGATTTGCAATCCATGAAAAAGCACAAGGTCCTGGTCCTTGCAGTCACATTCTGGTTCTGTGCTCTGTAGACTCTGTTCCCATTGTTCACCCGGCAGTGGTGGCGTCTTATGGTTCAGTGGAGGCCTGGAGGATGGAAGGAGTACCACATGACATCCGACCAAGCAGCAGGCGTTGACATGGGGTAACCCACTGGGCTTCCCCCCACTGCCCACAGGATGGACTCTACGAGACTCGAGCTGAGTATCTTTCAGCACTCACCATCCTGAGTAGCAAACAAATTATACTTCGTAGCCAAATTTCTGAATAGAAACGAGAAATTGAATTCTCGACTGACTTTTAGGTTGGTGGGGGAATTTGGTTGTGTTTCTTGGTTTGTTTTCAGCTAAACATGTCTGCTTCTGATTTTTTAAAGGATAAGTGATCTGTAAGTATGTTCACTCTTTCAATGTAAATGATTGATGTAGGCATTTGTGTGTTTCCATAACTGACATCTGATGCCGACATCATTTTCCCCCTCTCCCACCCTCCTCTTTGCCCTATTTTCATACTCTTGTATTCGTTCCAATAAATGATTGCTTTTCAAATTAAAAAAAAAAAGAATATGTCCATGACAACTGATGATGAGGTACTAATTGTTTAAGCATACAGTTGCCATTTTTATTCATTAATGTATTCAGCAACCGTTTATTAAGCAATTTTTGAATGTAGACTCTGTGCTTCATTGTGCAGCAACAGGACTAAACCAAAGCATATGCTAATATTCTTAATAAAGTTTATTGTCAAGTTGAGGGATTGGTCAATAACCAAATTAAAACAGAAAGAACAAGGTATAAAGAAAGATTATATAGCTAAAAAGAAAAACACAAAGAAAAATAGTCAACAAAGGGGCAAATTGGTAATGGTCAGAAATATAATTTTTGGCATATTTTAAGAATTTAAATTTGTGATATTAAATTACACAGATTACAGCTATTGCCACAGAAACAAAGATATACTTCTTTATCTTATAAAAAATAATTCAGAGTCTACAGATTCAACATAATACTCATCAAATTACCAACATCATTCTTCTCAGATCTGGAAATGGCAATACAGAAATTCATATGGAAACAAAAAAAGAGCATGAATAGCCAAAACAATTATCAGCAAAAGAAACAAAGTAAGAGGTATCACACTTCTAGACTATAAACCTTACTATAAGGCTACAATAATTAAAACAGCCTGGTACTGGTATAAGAACAGGCATATAGTCCAATGGAACAGATTAGAGATTCTAGAAGCAAAATTGCGATCTCTCAAGCAACTCACTGGGGAGAGAAGAACTTATTCAGCAAATGGTGCTGGGAAAACTGGTTGACTGCATGCAGAAGAATTACACAGGGCTCCTATCTGTCACCACACCAAAAAAATCTACTCTAAATGGATCAAAGACCTAAACTTAAAACCTCAAACTATAAGAATCTTAGAAAATGCGGGAGACAACCTTATGCACATTGGAATAGGCAACCAGTTCTTGATCATAATCCCAAAAGTGTATGCCATAAAAGGTAAGATAGACAAGTGAGATCTCATTAAACTGAAAGGCTTTTGCACAGAAAAAGAAACCATCAAGAGAGTGGGATGACAACCCATAGAATGGGAAAAACTATTTGCTGTGTATCTGACAAAGGCCTAACCTCCAGGATCTACAAGGAACTCAAATAAGCTGAAAGAAAAAAACCAACAGCTCAATTGAAAAGTGGACAAAAGCCTTGAACAGACAGATCTCAAAAAAAGATATACAAACAGCCAACAGACACATGATATCATACTCAGTCTCACTAATCATCAGAGAAATGCAAATTGAAACCACATTGAGATACCACCTAACTCCAGTAAGGATGACCATCATTAAAAAAAACAAAAAACAACAGATGCTGGTGAGGATGTGGAGAATACTTCTACACTAATGGGGGGAGAACAAATTAGTTCATCCTCTATGGAAAACAGTGTGACAACTTTAAAAATAACTAGAAAGTGACCTTCCATATGACATATGACTCAGCAGTCCCCCTTCTGGGAATATACCCAGAGGAACTAAAAACATTCTTTAAAAAACAAAAAAACAAACAAACAAAAAAAAAACACTTGCACATGCATGTTTATTGCAGCACAATTCACAATAACAAAACCATAGAACCAGCCCTGCTACTCATCAAAAGAGGACTGGATAAAGAAAATGTGGTACATATACATGATGGAGTATTATGCAGCCATAAAGAAGGACAAAATTATGGACTCTGCAGCAACTTGGATGGATTTAGAGTTCATCATACTCAGTGATCTATCATAGAAACAAAGAACTGAACACTATATGTTCTCACTTATAAGTGAGACCCGCTCATTTATCACAATACTGTAAGAGAGGGATCAGCAATAGTGGGACACTGCCAGGGGAAGGAGGGGGAGGATATGTAACATCACTAAGGGTATCTGATCCTAAACCAGAGGAAGTGAGGACCAGTGGGTTGCCAAACTTCACCTGCACATAGACTACTTATGCACCTAATTCTGACTTGTGCCCAACATCTTTACAATAAATTTTTTTAAGGAGAAAAAGAGGAAAAAAAGGAAAATAGTTCATTCTTTTCTCTGAATTGCATTTCTAATTCATTGATTTTTTCACTGGACTTTTATTTTGTCAATTATTACACAGTATTTCTTTTAAGATAAAAAATAGGGCAGTTATTTAAAATCTTTTTGAAAATTCAAGCACTATATCCATTAGTTTAACTATAACCATTAATTTAACAAAGATTTTTAAGTCCCTACAGTGTTCACATGATCGTGATACAGCTCTGGAGAGATATGCATGGCTTCTGCTTTCCTGAAGTAGACATTGGAGTGGGTGAGAGAAAGAAAAGAAGTAAACAATAAGTATTCAAGAAAATTCCAAGATGCTTTCAGATAAAGGAATAAAAAGGGGGTATATGACAGCAATTGAGACTTGGGGGGACATATATTTTAGGTATTGGTTGCCAAAAGAAGGTCACTTTGAGAACATGAATCTGAAGACTTATTTATAAATGAATCAATCTGTAGACAAATCAGAGGAAAGATTGCCTAAGAAGAAGAAACAATGTGGAAGTGCCAAGATAGATATGATTTTGACATATTTTTCAAATGGAAAATGAAAACAAAAACACAGTGACTGGATGATAGCCTGTGAAGGAGAAGGAAGTAGGGCATGTTGTGAAAGATGCTGCCAGAAATACAATCATGTCAGGCCTTACATTCCTTGGCAAAGAGGTTGGGTTTTATTTTAAATGAGATAATAAGCTGTTAATCATTTTCAAGTGTAAAGTTGACAAATCCAACTTATATGTTTAAAAGATTGTTGTATTTGCTTCATGCAGAAAATATTTGGAGAAGATTAAGGCAGATAAATCACTTAGGAGGTTATTGTCCTTTTTTCAATAAGAGACAAGCGTCATGGACTAGAACAACATAACATATGGAGAAACTTGGAATTTGTTTAAGTTGTAGATATACAATTGGGGGGATCTAATGATGGAGTACATGAAAAGGAGAGCAGAAATGGAAGAATGCGACTGGTGCTAGTTTTATTCTAACAATGATTATTGAGAAATGGAAGACTGACAAGAGCAGGTTTGGACAGGGGTATTGGCCTACTGAGATATGTAGCATTTGGATATTTGTCTTAGTTTATCGGGCTGCTATAACAAAATACCTTAGACTTGGTTACTATAAAAAAAAAAAGAAAAGAAAAGAAATGTACTGCTCACAGTTCTGGCAGCTGACAAGTCCACAATCAAGGTTCTATCAGATTCGTTGTCTGATGAAGGCTTACTCCACATAGGCGACACTTTGTTGCTGTGTCCTCTTATGTTGGGAGTAACAAAGTCATTTCCTTTAACTTTTTATAAGGGTAATAATCTCATTCATAAAGGTGACACCCTTTCTAAAGCCTCCACCTCTTAACCACAATGGGGTTTAGGTTTCAACATGAATTTTGGAGGGACACAAACATTTAACCATAGAAATATTCAAAGCTAAAATTCACAAATGAGGTTGGAATTGGAAACACAAATGTAGGATTCATAAGTATACAGATTAATGTTTAGGATGAAAGTTCTAAAAAGACTGTGTAGATAATGAAGATAAAACAAACCAGAACAGAATCTTGAGCCATTCCCATATTTAGGGATCAATTGAAGAAGATGAGGCATACTATGAGTGGACAAGACAGTGTGACCAGTTATGAGTAATAAAAATCAGGATATAAGAGTGCCACAGAAACAAAGAGAAGAAATTACTTTAAGAAAGAAGAAATCAGTAATATCAAGCACATCTGAATGATATACTGAGGTAAAGTTATTGAAATGACCATTGCATTTGGCAACTTGAAATTCAGGTGACAAGAAAAGTGCCAGAGAAGTAATAGAAACAAAAATCTATTTAGAAAAGGTAGCAGAAGTAATAAAAGAGGAGAAAAAGGAGGTATAAAATATAGGAAAATCTATTTAAAAATTAGAAATACTTCAATCATTAATTTCACAATCTGGACCTTGACAATAGATCTTTTGCAAATTTTGTATACAAAGTACATACAATGGAAGTTTTAATACACAATCTATTATTTACAAATATGTAGACTATAAATCAGAATTAGTTAAGTGCATAATTTAAAGATTTATGGCAGGACTAATTAGTCAACTATAGGTAAATGAAAGTATCATTCATATTGTTCTGTTCTCTGCTGACATATCTTTCTATTTGGTCGCAAGAAGAGTTCTACTTCTCAAAGATTATTTTGTAAAGCATGTTTAAAAGTACATAAAATGTGATTTTTTTAATTTTAGAATTTAATTTCATAGTCATAGGGGCATGGGAATGTACTTAAAAGGGTTATAATAATCCACAATTTATTGAGTATTAAATTAAAATATGCAAGTTGATATATTATGGCTAGATTTACACAGTAAGCTTGTAATATTGCCTGGATCATTGATTCCTTTAGAAGTAATTATGACTTGCATTTATTATGGCACTATAGAATAAGAAGTGCATAGGCTAGAAATACAGTTTTAAGACACAAATAAAAATAGAACTTTAATTTTAGGTTATATAAGTACATTTAAGTGTTAACTGATACATAAAATTTTTAAATGTGAATTTCTAGCAGTCTCTAATAGCTGCATGATCTGAACTAACCTTATCAACATTCAGGTTCTCAAAATAATCAGAATTATAGTACTGAACCTTATTCATTAATATTCACAGCTAAGGAACTGAATGTAAGCTTTTTATGTTGCAGAAGACTGAATTTATTGCATGATTACAGCTGTTTTCAAATCAAGTATTTCACTATAACATTTTTATTTAAAAAATTCCTCTTTGCCCTTGATGGATTTCCCATTCTGCTCTACCTATAAAATAAATCATAGATGTTTTGATATCGGAGTCCTCTGAAAAGTAATACAGAACATTTGAAAAATGTTAGCATAATATTACTAATTTGTTTTGCTTCCTACTAATAACAAAAGCTATGTAATGATTGTGAGATATAATCTCCAGACTACAACTTGCAAATGAAGCTAGAGCCATCATAAATTATGCTGCTTCTTTTTATGTTACTGTAGTTAAGAAATCTCCAGCATGTCCATTATCAATTTTCTTTTTGAGATTTCCTATGTCATAAAACTAAGCACAACGGAAAAGGTTATAATTGGGGGAAAACAGCTTTTAAGAACATCCAAAGAAATGATGGCATACAGACTATTTTATACTCATATTTATGATCTCCCTATTTTAAAAGACTATATTTAAATAATAATTAAAAGCAATACTCAACTATGGGTCGAAAACCATGAAAGTTCTGAGATATTACCTCAAATGGACAATATAAGTCAGGCACATGAACCTGAGTCAGACTAAGGAACTTTATTATACTAACAGCACAATCAACAACACTTCAAAGTAACATTGCAGTGTTTGTCTTCCCATACCTAGCAACTCTGAACAGCAACAATGTTGTAAGCCAGATGGAAAAAGTATTCTACACACATTGTGAAATAATTCCATAAACTAGGATTGGGAGAATATTAATTTCCTCCATTTATAAAGGAGAAAGAGGTCATTTTCTCCTATTTGCTTCTGAGAGATTTTCCTTGGAAGGAAAATAATGCTCTAACCTAGTTGCCTATCTGGAACGTAACCTTTGGGCTCTTGAGGAGATAAGAGAAAAACCTTTGGATAGAAGCAATTAGCTTGCCAATTAGGCTGCAGCTCTAAACTTCATTGCAGGTGAAAGTAAAATGTTTCTGGGGGAGTAAAATCAAGTATTTTCTATCTTCATACCATATATATTTGCATTACTGAAGAGACTGATATTTTATAGAAACAACAAGTAAGCCATGGGAGATTTATTTTTTCATTATATATAAGCCATTCATTTTAATTATTTTTTTATCTTAAGAATTTGGGATACAATTCAGGATTAGATATACAAATGGTTATTGTACAGGTAAAGTTTGGGTCTTTCTTTGGTCTTTACTTCACCTGGTTTGAGATCAAGTACCCTTATTTATGAAGTGTGCCCCGCCCCATGGCAGTTTCTTTTTACTGCCAATCCCTTTTTTTATAGTATTATAATAAATGTTCAGGGTCCACTTATGAGAGAGAATACATGATACTCAGTTTTGTTGCTGTGCTAGATCATGGAGCATTATAGACTCTAAATCCATCCAAGTTGCTGTGAAGTTCGTAATTATGTCCTTTTTTATGGCTGCAAAATATTATATTGTATATATGTACCACTTTTATTTTAAATCCAGTATCCTTTTGATGGGCAGCACAGTTGGTTCCATGTTTTTGCTATTGTTAATAATGCTGCAATAAATATGTGTGTATAGGTATCTTTTTTATAGAGTGATTTGAGTCTCTCCAGGTATATTTCCAGAAGGGGGATTGCTCAGTGATATGCAAGGTTAATTTTTAGACATTTTAGAATCACCACTGTTTTCCACAGAGACTGTACTAGTTTACACTCCAGCCAACAAGGTAGAAGTCTTCCCTTTTCCCCGCATCCTGTCCAGCATCTGTTGCTTTTTGAGTTATTGATGATAGCCATCCTGACTGGAATTAGGTGGTATCTCACTGTGGTTTTAATTTTCATTTCTTTGATGACTAGTGAGTCTGAGCATTTTTTCATGTATCTGTTGGCTACTCATATGTCTTCCTTTGAGATGTGTCTATTTATATCTTTTGCCCACTTTTTAATAGGGCTGTCTGGGTTTTTTTGTTTGTTTTTTTGTTTTTTGTTTTTTGTTTGTTTGTTTTTCTTTTTGGCACATTTGAGTTCCTTGCAGATCCTAGAAGTTAGGCCTTTGTCAGATATACAGTTGACAAATATTTTTTCCCAGTCTGTGGACTGTCACCTCATGAGGTCCCACTTGTCAATCTTATCTCTTATGGCACGGGCACTTGGAGTTTTGATCAAGAATTGGTTTCTTGTTCCAATTTCCATAAGGATGTCTCCTGCATTTTCTACAGTTTGAGGTTTTACATTTAGGTCTTTGATCCATTTAGAGTTGATTTTTTGTATATGGTGACAGGTAGGGATCTTGTTT
>CAUYQG010089691.1:0-27913 GCA_963574415.1 Tarsius wallacei
TGAGTTGGAGTCTCACTCTGTCACCCAGACTGGAGTGCAGTGGCCGCTCCCGGCCACTGCAGCCTCGACCTGCTGGGCTCCGGCGATCCTTCCGCCTCAGCCTTCCAAGTAGCTGGAACTACAGGCGCACGCTACCACACCCAGCAAATTTTTTATTTATTGTCGAGATGAGGTCTCGCCAAGTTGCCCAGGCGAGTCTCGAACCTGCGGGCTCAGGCAATCCACTCACCTCAGCCTCCCAAAGCGCGGGATTACAGGCTGAGCCACCGAGCCCAGCTCGAATCTGCATCTTAACTGAATCCCTCTAAGGACTGAAGCCTGTCTCCTCTAAATTTATACGTTGAAGTCCTACCCCCTAATACAATGGTATTTGGAGATGAGGCCTTTGGAAAGGTAATTAAGTTTAGATGAAAACCTCATGATGGGTAGGAAAAGGCCATGTGCAAACCCTGCCAGAAGGTAGCTGTCTGTAAGCCAGGAAGAGAGTCCTCACCAATCAGACACCAACCCTGCTAGAACCTTGTTCTTGGACCTCCAGCTCCAGAACTGTGAGACAGTAAATAAATTTCTGTTATTTAAAGTTACACAGTCTCTAACATTTTGCTACTGTAGCCCAAGCTGACTGAGACACTCCCTCGGGTAATTCCGATAGGCTTTGAAAATTGCTGTTCTAGTTCTAAGACAAAATTCTCCTCCTGCTTCCCCACCACTGGATAAGCTTTCTTCTTCACCATGACCCTCTGAGTCCTCTGGACAGACTTGTCCTTGGGCACAAATCACATTAGTGTCACTGACCTGTGACATCGCCTTTATCTCCCCAGTGCATCACACAGTGGTTGGCATCCCAAAAACACCTATTGAATTCATGAATGAAGAAGTGAATGAAGGGGTGAGCAAATAAGTGGATTTAATTTCACATAGAATACTTAGCTTTCCTTTCCATTTTCCACCAATTCTTCTAACTCTAATTTGAGGAAGCTATGACTAGCAGCTCAAGATTGTTTTTTATTCTTGTTTTGCGGGGGGACTTTTAGAGTCATGGCCTGGAAATCCAGTGGTGAAAAGTTGTTCCACAAATACAACCTAAAGGAGCTCCTCCAGTCATTCACTAAAGAGAAGCTCATTTTCCCGTCAAATACATCCACCAGTGTGGCTGCCCTGGTACCCATGCCAGAGGAATGATGCAGAGCCTTCCTTCCCATGCAAAAGGCCCTGGTCAGCTGGATCAGAACTAGGGGAGGATGGTGGGGGGTAGATGGTTTGCTCTTCTTCGCCTGCTGCCAAGTGAAGTTGGAAATCCAGGTAGGAAGGTTAAGGGTGAACTTGGACTTTTACTTGGACTTATACAATAAGCCCCTTCACTCCTTGCCCTTTCATGCCTTCTGTTCTTAAGGCTGAATAAAAAGACCCTTTACCCCCTCATGTAAGACTACCCCAGGCTTAACCAGGACCTTAAGCTCCTGTCATTCTCTGTGTTGCAAGCACAGCGACAATGATCAGGTTAGGTGTTTAGAATAGTGTGATGCAAGCGGGGCTTGTGATGAAGGAGCTGCCAGATAGTGCAAGCCAACACCATGAGAAGAGCTCAGGCTATGAGGTCATCGTTCCAACAGGTAGGCTGCTCTGTTTTCTTAGCCCTGACACTCAGCACCCCACTAGTTATTCAATAACCAGAAGTGAGGCAGGTCCTACAAATTCCTGGATCTCCATGGGGATGGAAAGGGAGAGGCTGCACTTTGCGTCTGCCAGACTGTGGGTTTGATCAAGAGCACCTGAAGAGAAGCCAGGGCTGGCAACTGCCCCCAGGAAGACGGGCTGATGGAACAAAATGCAAGAAAGATATTTAGAGGCCAGTAAGCATCATTTCTGCAGGGAGGTCAAAAAAGATTCTGCATCTCACTTAATCCAGAAAACCACGCCCTGCTCCTAAGGTAAACTCACACTCAGACTGAACAAGTTCTCTCGGATCAAACAAAGCAGCCAATTCTCAGCACATCTTGTTTTTAAAAGATTAAGTGGCTCACGTCTGTAATTCCAGCACCTTGGGAGGCTGAGGTGATAGGACCAGCCTGGGTTCGAGACCAGCCTGGGCAACTCGGCAAAGCCTCATCTCTACAATAAATAAAAAAAATTAGCCAAGCTTGGTGGTACACGCCTGTGGTTCCAGCTACTTGGAAGGCTGAGGCAGAAGGATTACCTGAACCCAGCAGGTCAAGGCTGCAGTGGCTATGAGTGTGCCACTGAACTCTAGCCTGGGCAACAGAGTGAGACTCCGACACAAAATATATATATATATATATATTTGGGGAGAGAAGGAATTTGTGGAGGCTTTTTCTGTTTGTTCGAAGAGGGAGGTTATTTAATTTGCTTATTTTACTACCCAATGTATACTACATTTTGGATGTAACATGAAAAGATTTAACAGCTTTAAATATATGAAATATTTTCATGAGAGACTGTAATTAGTACTTCAAAAATGTAATTTTAAGCCAAACCTGCTTTTCTTTGAACAGCAGATTTTCTTTTTAAGAGTAATATTGGGAATGGGGTGACGTGTCATTTTCTAGGGCTGCCATCACAAACAACCACAAACTGGGTGGCTTACAACAAGAGCAATGTATTGTTTCACGGTTCTGGAGGTTGGAGATCTGAAATATAGGAGTCAGCAGGGTCATGCTCCCTCTGAAACCCATGGGGGAAACTCCTTCCATGCCCCTTCCTAGTTTCTGGTGGTGGCCAGCAACCTGTAGCATTCCTTGGCCAGCAGCTACATCACGCCAACTTCCGCCTCCATTGTCACATGACATTGTTCCCTCCTGTGTCTGTGTCTCTTCTCTTTTGTATTTTTTGAGTTGGAGTCTCAATCCGTCCCCCAGACTAGAGTGTGGTGGCATGCTCACAGCCACCCCAGTGTCGACCTGCTGGGCTCCAGCAATTCTTCCACCTCAGCCTTCCAAGTAGCCGGAACTACAGGTGCATACTACCACGCCTGGCTCATTTTTTTTTATTTATTGTAGAGACCAGGTCTCGCCAAGTTGCCCGGACTGGTCTCAAACCCAGGCTAAGGCAATCCACTTGCCTCAGCCTCCCAAAGTGCTAGGATTATAGGCTGAGCCACCAAGCCTGGCCTGTCTCTTCTCTTTTAATGACACCAATTATATCAGTTTAAGGGCCCACCCTGTTTCATTTTGACCTCGTCTTAACTAATTACATCTGCAATAACCCTATTTCCAAATAAGACCACGTTCTGAGGTTCTGGCGGTGAAGACTGAATATCTTTTTAGGGGACACAATGCAACCCATAGCAGGAGACAATCCCCAACAACTATGATCAGAGCTCACAGTGTCCATCTAGCTCCTGCCAGCACTGGGAAGGCCTTTTGGCATCAGCAAAGCTACTGATGCATCTGTGATTCCTTCCGAAGAGCGGAATGAGCACCCACTCATCAATCCTTTCAGCCAATATTTACTAAGCACCTACTCAGTGTCTTAGATATGCTGGCTCTACATGAGAAAGAGAAGACAAGGTCCCTGTTATAGGTGAAGAATATTCTAAGTAAGACACCATGCAGCTTCATAATGTTTTGTTTACCTGTCTCCAGCCCATGGTACTGAAGTGTATGCAGTTTGAGGCACCCCACCCCAGGCAGTCTTTGCAATTGGTCCCACATACTCATAATTGTTCTGCAAGGAGCCTTTGGGAAGACAAAAAGAAACACACAAGTGATTAAAGAACAATGTGTTACTTGGTAGAAAAGACAAAGTCTAAAAGCCACGAAGGTATAAGGAAAGATTTCCAAGCAGGAGAGGATTTTTGAGAGCATCTTAGTTGACGGTTTTCAAACTTAAACACAAAAATTCATGGAACACTTTTTTTTAACCCAAATCTTATGAGGACATGCAATATGTGAATGGACTGAATTCAAATCGTTCTGGTAGAAGGATGAGAGGGTTTACAAGAGCCCTCTCTGATCAGCCCTGCTCCAGGCCCTAATCCCACACTCCCAGGAAAGGAAACGTCTCAAGACCTGGTGTGAAAGGCATTAGATTACCAATGGGGAAACTGAGGCTCAGAGGGGCAGAAGTGAATAACTTCTCCAGGAACATTTGCAGTGAGTCTATGGCAGACAGGACTCAAACCTGGGTCCCTCTCGGATTTCCAGTCCCAAGTTTTCTGCACCATCTCATGTTCTTAGGGGAAAGTAGAAAAGAAAGTGGAGGTTTATGCTCTCTGGTCTCCCTTTTCCACAAGACTGACTCTATTCCTGCAACCTTCTCCATGTCCCCACATTGCGTTTCCTGGCAGGAACCAACACTCATGTCCAACCCTGGACCCTGGGTATGTGCTGTGATTCTCATGCCTGGGAGGTGAGGAAGGGACTCAGTGACTTTCTGAGTCTTTTCCAGCCCAGGGACACTGCAGCTGCAATCAGGCTTCCAAATTTGTTTCTGCCGTATCCTTGCCCCGTAGTTCTGATAAGGCCTTCTAAACTAGCCAGGGGTTACCCCGCTCCCTCACTGGCCCCTCTATCCCTCTCCAGAGGAGAAAAATCATGGCTCATGAGACACAAATGGGGAGTTGTTTATTCACATTCAGGTTTACCCTGAATCCAGCTTTTTTGGATCCACACAATTGGCAGAAACAGAATGATTTGGGAGTGGAGTCTCCACGGAGATTTCCAACTCAGTTTGGGACAGTTTAGAAATCCATACCCAAAGGACAACCCCTAATGCCCAGTCTTCTTAGTGCCACCAACTAAACCCTGGGAAAGCCTTCCAAGGAGGCAATGGTCCCCTCATGGAATGTCCTGTCCTCATCTGAGGCCACTTTGACCTGCATCCATTACGATTACTCTCCAGAGACTCTGCAACCTTCAAGGGGGTTGACTCTGGAGTCACTTTCCTGATAGTCAAAGGAAGGCAGTTGTTTGGAGAACTCTCCGGAGGGTAGGGCCTTTAGGAGTAATGATGGGCCTTAATGTGTGTGTTCAAGATATCTGAGTTCCAGTCTACGCTCTAACCCTCATTAGCAGGTGACTCAGGACCCATCTCTTGATTACTCTTGGGCCTGTCTCACAGCTGTAAATGGAATCAAGATTCATTCAACAAACACTCACTGGGTACCTACCACATGCCAGGTACAGCAAAGCGATGTTATATCTTACCCCTTTCTGCTTCATAGGCTGCTGTGACCATCAGACTATGAGATGTCTGTAGGCAGCCCCTAAATGTCATGATATGTAAATATTATTCCTACTACGAGACTCCTGGGAAGTAGGGGGCATTTATTTCCTCGGCATGTCCCTCACTCCTCTGATGCTCATTCTTTGATTTTAAAGCAAAACAGTGTGACTAGTTCTCCTGTTTTCCATCACACTACTCATTGTAAGGGCTACACTGGCACCTAAAAAGTATGATTTGTGTAAGTAGACATTCTTCAATTTGTCTTTTAAAATGGTGAGTGGCATGGGCTTTGCCTTAGTCATCCCGCGGAGCCAGACACATAGTAGGTGCTCACTAAATGTGTTGAATGAATAAATTAGTGAATCAATGAATAAAAGGAAATCTTGCCTCCAAGGAGGAGAACTCATAACATAGAATCCAAAGGAAGGAAATTTTTCTGTGAGATTATTTTACCCATCTCCCAGTAGATCAACATCCTCTCTAATGTTCTCCAGATTACTGTGATGACTCAGGCTGTAACTCCTTTCTGGCCATGCCATGAAAACCCTTAAGTCTAGTGGCCACCGTGTGCTGTGGGGCAGCCAGGCCTGACTTGAGGAGCCCAGTGCCCTGACATCTCCTTACTACACCAGTCACACAAAGGGAGTGGGCGATGTGGGTGTTCTCTACCACTCTCACACTGACTGCTGGGGCCAAGAGGAATATTTTCATTCAGACTCTCTTCCCCTTTCTTTCTTCTTTTAAGCTTCTTCTAGTGATAAAAGCTGGAGCAAATTGAAATTGGCAGCTCTGTAGTCTTCAAGCAATAGGAAAAGTACGAGGGATCATGTGAACTACACTTTTGAAAACCTTTAAAAAAAATCTAATCTTGCCTCAATAAAAACGACATCATGTCACACTGTAATCGGCAGGGGAAAGGCTTGAGAGTTGCTGGCAGTGGCCCAGCAGAGTTCAGGGGTTATGTTGGCTGGGGTGAATTCCCACGGGAAAGGTAGACAGAGAGTACTGCCTCTCAGGTGAGCCTCTGAGGTCTGTCCGGTGCAAGGAGGAGTGGAGAGAGATGATAAAGCTCCCCCGAAGTCTCCCTGTAATCTCTGGCATTGCTGTTGTCGCGCTTGGGACTGGCTCCCCCATCCCTCTTCTCAGGGTCTTTCTTCTTGGTGGAGTTTTTGGCTGGCCTCCTCCCTCTGGCTGGCTGACTTGAAGGGAGAGACTAGGCAACAGCCAATCTGGTAAATCTTGACAACAAGGAATCTCCTTGTGAGGCCAAAGACCCAGAGCCAAGGAGGGTGGCACCGAATGCCCCAATTGCACTGAGTGTGGAGTCTTTGCAAACTCACCCCATGTGGTCTGAGCCAGAGATAACAGTAAAATGGCAGGTTGCCACACATGCTGTAACTGGTCATTCTGCATGGGGCTGCTTTAGCCCTGGGAGGTGCAGGGCTGGGAGCTGCTTTTTATCCCAGCACCTCAGTTTACCTTCAATTGGTAGTAACAGTCTTCTACCAGCCAGTAATCTGTTTGCAATCTCTGAATGGGTATATAAGAGATAGGTAAGAGTGACCACTTCTGGGCAGGGCTTGGAGGATAGGGGCCACAGATGGATGGGCTACTTTTTAGGATCAACCCTTTTGTGTGCTTGAAATTTTAAAACATGGGTGCTTGTTTTAAGTTAAATCAGCCAATAGGTAACAAGACAAATCCATTAGCAGCAAATGAACTCCCAAATGATTCCTGCCTCTCCTGCACCCCTCATCTGACTTCTCAAACTGGAGGACACAGGCCTCCTCAGGGGTATAGGGTGGCTCAACAAGAAAAAACCTTGAATTTTCACTTTTACTCAAAGGATTGGCAGAGGGAAAGACAGAGACATTATATATATTTGAGTCAGAGTCTCATCCTGTTACCCAGACTGGTATGCAGTAGCATGGATCACAGCTCACCACAGCCTCGACCTTCTAGGTTCAGGTGATCCTTTCACCTCAGCCTTCCAAGTAGCGGGACTACAAGCACAGACCACCATATCCAGATAATTTTTTTTTTTCATTTTCCATAGAGATAAGGTCTCCCTATGTTGTGCAGGCTGGTCTAGAATTCCTGAGCTCTAGCAATCCTCCCACCTCGGCCTCCCAAAGTGCTGGGATTACAGGCATGAGCCACCGTGCCCAATTCCTACTTTTATATTAAAAGAAATATGAATGTATGTGAGTACAATGCAAACTGTACTTGCATGAGTAAGAGAAAACATAATATAATACTTTTTTTTTTTTTTGAGTTGGAGTCTCACTCTGTCACCCAGACTGGAGTACAGTGGCCGCTCCTGGCCACTGCAGCCTCAACCTGCTGGGCTCCGGCGATCCTTCCGCCTCAGCCTTCCAGGTAGCCGGAATTACAGGCACGCACTACCACACCCAGCTGATTTTTTTAATTTATTGTAGAGATGAGGTCTCGCCAAGTTGCCCAGGCGGGTCTCGAACCTGCGGGCTCAGGCAATCCACTCACCTCAGCCTCCCAAAGCGCAGGATTACAGGCTGAGCCACCGAGCCTAGCTAATACTTCAATTCTTATGCTATGCCATGTACTGACCACTGAGCTGATGAAGCACTTGGGGCCAGTTTTTGTGTTTAAGGGGCTCTGAGGCCACAGGGGTGTTTGAGGCCATGTCTGCCTCCAGGAGCTGCACACATGGAGCACAGTTTAGTTACTGGCCCCCACCTAGAGGGCAGGTGTTCAGAGTCGGCCTGGAGGCGCTGAGCCTGGGATGGCAGGAAGGATCTCAGTTGGCTGAGGGGGCTGAGATATAGGGGGCTGTATGAGAAAACACGGTATGAGCTGGCCTGAGAACAAGGTGGGTCCTGGGACAGAGAAAAGTGTGAGTTGCAGCAAAGAGAAGGGTAGCAGACCTAGGTTATGGAAGGCTCTGGTAAGGGACCAGGGTTTAGACACAGTGGGGCCCATGAGTGCTGCTCAAACTTGCTCCTGATGCCCTCCCCCCCGGTGGAAGAGTGAGAATACACACACACACACACACATGGACTTCAGGAGAGGCTGGGCACATGGGAGCCCTTTCTCAGCGGGGTTTGTTCTACCTTCACAACACATCCCAAATCCAGCCACTTCTTTGCTGCCAGTCTGTTCCAAGCTGCCTTCCCCTCTTACCTGCATCCAAGTCACAGTCTCTTAAGCTGGTCTCCTTGCCTCCATTCTTGTTTACCACAGAGCAGTCAAAGTGATCCTTTAAGAAGAAGTATGCCATGTGACCCCTTTGCTCAGAACTTTGTGGTGGTTCCTGCTTCCCTGAGAACAAAGCTAGGTCCTTAGACTGTCCCCTCCCCACAGCCTGCACCTGGTCCTGGCCCTGGCCCTGTCACTCTCTGTTTCAGTCTCTCTCCTTCTCTCCTTCCCCTTGCTGACTCTGCCCCTGTGGTTCTGGCCTCCTGGCTATTCCTAGAGCAGGTGGTCCTGCCTCAGGGCCTTTGCACTATGTTCCTCACTCAGGAAAGCTTCTCTCAGAAAGCTGGAAGTCAGCTCTCTTAAGCCTCACCTAAGCATGCAGTTTAAACCTGCGACTCCCACAGTCTCCTTCCCCTTTCCCCACTTGGTCTCTCTCAAGTCACCTTTCAGTATACCATCCAACCCTTGTCTATCTCCTCATCTAAAACACAGGCTCCCAAAACCTACGGATTTTGTATTTCTACTTTGTCAGAAAGTAATGTCAGACAAGTTTTATTAGAAAGAGTTCTAATTAATACATGTGGAAGAAAAGAGAGAAGCTAAAAAACCCTGTTAGATCACCACAGTCACAACTGCCACAGGCAAGAGCCCCTCACGGATTCTATATGTAATGGATGGAGATATAAGAGCAAACAGTCTATTTGCAGTCTTAAAGGACCATCCTCCCAAATATTTAGGAAATTTGAAGAGGAAAATTGTAGCTTTACAGTGGACTATCCTGGCAGAAACCACCTTAACCAAGTGATCATGGCTAACATCAGCAGCGAAATCAGGTGACATCATGTACCCCTGACATGATGCCTGGAAAGGGCACATCATCTCTGTGGTGCCCTTTCCAATAATGCATCCCCCGATATAATCATGAGAAAACACCAAATGGATGAACATTCTACAAAATAACTGCCTAACCCTCTTAAAAGTGTCATGAAATGTGAGGAAAGATTACGGAATTGTCACTAAGTGCAGTAAGCTAAGGAGACATGACCACTAAATGCACTATGGGATCGTGGATGAAATGCTACAACAGAAAAAAAGATATGAGTAGAAAAATGGTAAAATCCAAATCAAGTCTGTAGTTTATAGCATTATGCCAAGATTATTTTCTTACTTTTGGTGGTCATTCTATGGTTTTGTAAGATTAACCTAAGAGGAAATGGGTTAAATGGTGTAAGAGAGCTCTCTGTACTATTTTTTGCAACTTCTCTGTAGGTCTAAAATGAACCCCAAATAAAAAGTTTTTGAAAAAAGATCATCAGTATTGACTGCAAATTTGTCAGTCTTCTTTCACTGAACTCTAGGCTTTTTGGCAGAAAGAGGGAAAATAAGTCTTGGAGTTTTTATTAAAAATAGAAAGGGCCAGCCACCAAGAAATTTGGGAGGCTGAGGTGAGTGGATTGACTGAGTGAGTGGTTTGAGACCAGCCCAGGCAACTTGAGACCTCGTCTCTAAAATAAATCAAAAAATTAGCCAGGTGTAGTAGCGCGTGCCTGTAGTTCTGGCTACTTGGAAGGTTGAGGAGGAAGGATTGCCAGAGTCCAGCAGGTTGATGCTGGGATGGCCATAAGCATGCCATTGCACACCAGCCTGGGTGACAGAGTGAGGCTCCAACTAAAAAAAAAAAAAAAGTAGAAAAGAGTCTATCAGTCAGTTGCTCAAGTGACAAACCTGGTGGCATCTTTGGACCCCCTCTTCCCCATCATGGCCTATGAGTTCTCCAGATCTCTTGAATCCATCCACCTCTCAAGCCCTGCAGCCTCCAGTTAAAGGCAGGCCTCCGTCTTCTCCTCTGGATTACTGCTGCTAGAGCCTCCCTGGAATAAGGGGGAAAGAATTGTTGACATTGGGTTTGTCGATAGTACTCATGCAACTTCTTAGCTAATAAAAGTAGCTAAGAAGAGGGCAGTAGGTGGAACTCCAAGGAAGGGTGCCCTATAAAACCATGGAAAATTCTCTCTTGCACATGACTGCATAGAGTCACCTCCGGAGACAGATGGGAGAGAAAATGAATGCACGTGACATGGAAACCAGGGTGAAAAGCCTCCTGGAAGCTATCAACAAGTGAAAGGAAAAAATCTATAAAACCCAAAAGCCCCTGTCTTGGTCATTCTGCACAATCTTTATTCTGTGAGAGAAAGCGGTGGGCCCCACACAGGGTATCAAAGACTTGAGATGCCATGTTATCTCCAGTTTTTACTAAAGAACTCGGCGCATTTGGGTGTTATTTTTTATCTCCCCCTTTCGTTTATTGTCTCAGGGTAAACACTTGTGATTCATAAATGCCTTGAAAGTGAATCAGTATTCTCTTGTTCAAACCAGTGGAGGCCACATCAAACAATAGCCCACAAGGTATTATTAATCATTAAATAGGCACATATATGAACTCTCAGGCAAGGGGGGCATTTTTCTTTGCTTGCTTTTTTTTTTTTTAAAGAAAATTAACAAAGCCCAAACCTTGACTTTGACCTATTTAGAAGAAGGATTTTTTTTTTTTTAACCATTAAAAACTTAGTCAAATTCATAGCCAAAGGGCAAATTTTTCAGGTGGGAAGTGCTTCCTTTTTTGGAGTCTTCTTCAGTCATTAAACATGGCCTGGATTTAAAATTTTCACATTCACACACCCAAGGAAAATGGATGTTCTCAGCCATGGCTGGTAGAAGCAAGAATCCACAGTAAGATTTCTACACCGCAGCCACATTTGAGTGCAAATTGTACCTTTGCACTCAATCATCATGGGGCCTCCCTCTCCTTCTTCCTGTCCCTAGATATACTGAGTTCCTTCAGTTCAAAGATGGGGGACGTTAGATGAATGGCATCACCTGTCCTATCTAAAACATTTGTGATTTTTTTCAATAATATTTCTTCTCACTGTCCCTCAAGAAGCATCTCTGATGAAAAGATAGCTTAATGGACACATGAACCATCTGGCTCAGGCAGTCAGTCGTAGGCCACAGAACTAGGATGGTCACGTGTCTTGGTTTATGCCAGTTGTCCCAACGTAATTAAGAGCACTACCTCTCACTCTCAAAAGTGTCTCCATTTGGACCATAAAGTATAGGATCGCCTCTGTAGAACAAGAGCACAGAGGGTCTTGGGTGTTCATCTTTCCCACCAATCTTATCTCATACAAGTGAGACTGGGATCCAGCAAGAGTCCATGTTTACTCTGTTGGTTTAAATGTCCCTCTGCAGTCCTTTGCATGCCTTCCTATCTCCATGAGGATGGAAGAGGATTACCCACACATCCTGCGGGCCAGGCCCATATTGATGCCCGATGCTTTTGCCTTCATTCAGATTTCTCCTTTCTGTGATCCTGAGGTTCATTTCCATTATTCCAGGTGGGGCCACACAAGCTTTGCATCCACCTAAACACAAAGCTGAAATCACAGTGTTTGGGCAGTAGAGACCCTCCTCCTTGAAAAAGAAGGAGTTGTCAGATAATACTTTAAGGTTTCACCTGGCCTTAGAGTCTGTGACTCACTAAAGACCAGCTGAAGCATTCGGTTTGTCAACAATTTTCATGCATCAACTTACCAGAGTGGTTGTCCATCTGTTTCTTTAAGAATATTAATACCGACCGGGTTGGGTGGTTCAGCCTGTAATCTCAGCACTTTGGGAGCCCACAGGTTCGAGAACAGCCTGGACAACTTGATGAGACCTCGTCTCTACAATAAAAAAAAAAAATTAGCCTGGCATGGGAGTGTGCACCTGTAGTTCCGACTACTTGGAAGGCTGAGGATGAAGGATCGCCGGAGCCCAACAGGTCGTCACTGGGGTGGCTGTGAGTGTGCCACTGCACTCCAGCCTGGGCAACAGAGAGAGACTCCAACTCAAAAAAAAAAAAAAGAATATTAACATCTTGTGAACTTTTTAAAGATGACTCAAGGTCCCTATCTCACATATGAGATATACACATACTAATTATAAAAGTAGCTAAGAATTTATACTGTATTTACAATGTGCCAGCCACAGTTCTAAGCAAGTTACATATATTGGTCCTCATTACAATCCTGTAAGATAGGAACTATGAATATCTCCCCATTGAACAGATAAGTAAATCGAGGTGCAGAGTGGTTATGTCATACAACTAGAAAGTGAACAAGCTGGAACAAGAACCCAAGCAGTCAATACCATTTTGCCTGAAAGTCTACATAGAACTATGTTCAACATTCCTAACAGAAATAATCACCAGGCCAGTCAAATCTCAACTGTAAAACACTTGAAGTTCACAGAGGAGGAAAGCACTAATTAAGTGTAAGAGGACATTTCAAGCTCACACCTATAATACCAGCACTTTGAGAGGCAGAGGCGAGAGGATTGCCTGAGTCCAGGGGCCTGAGACCAGCCTGGGCAACTTGGCAACACCTCATCTCTACAACAAATCAAAAAATAAGCCGGGCGTAGTGGCATGTGCCTGTAGTTCCAGCTACTTGGAAGGCTGAGGTGGAAGGATCGCCTAAGCCCAGCAGGTCAAAGCTGCAGTGGCCGTGAACGTGCCACTGCACTCCAGCTTGTGTGACAGAGTGAGACTTTGACTCAAAAAAGAAAGAGGACATTTCACCTTGGCTTTATAGCCCTCTTTATTGATATCACTCAGCCTCGTAAAACAACAGGTGTGTTGGGGTGCTCTTTAAAAACAGGTATTTTGCCAGGCTCGATGGCTCAGCCTGTAATC
This sequence comes from Tarsius wallacei, assembly GCA_963574415.1. NCBI lineage: Eukaryota > Metazoa > Chordata > Mammalia > Primates > Tarsiidae > Tarsius > Tarsius wallacei. Next base: position 13,091 of record CAUYQG010089691.1, read on the forward strand.
CCGCGCTTTGGGAGGCCGAAGTGAGTGGATTGCCTGAGCCCGCGGGTTCGAGACCCGCCTGGGCAACTTGGCAAGACCTCATCTCCACAATAAATTTTTAAAAATCAGCCGGGTGTGGTAGTGCGCGCCTATAGTTCCAGCTACTTGGAAGGCTGAGTGGAAGGATTGCCGGAGACCAGCAGGTCGAGGCTGTGGTGGCTGGGAGCATGCCACTGCACTCCAGTCTGGGTGACAGAGTGAGACTTCAACTCAAAAAAAACCAAAAAACAAAAAACCAGGTATTTTTATGTGCTCTATTTACCCTTATTTAAGGGCATGATTACTATTTACTTCTTGGTTATACAGAATCTTCCGTGAAAAGCTAGCATGAAAAGGGAGGTTTTGGGGGGTGTGGGGAGAAAGGGTAAGCAGTGGCCCTCCCCCAAAACCATTTGGTGGACATGTGCACTGCCTGGTCGCCTGCCCACCCGACTCACCTGTTCCAGGCATTCTTCCCATTTTTGTTTCCAGTCTTCCAGAAGGACCAGTGATCTGCTCTCTGGCCTTTTTTCCCTTTCCATCTGCTTCCCAGCAGTGGAAGCTGCCTGCTGAAATCTTACTTATTAACTATCCGTAGATATGGCATGCTGTGATTGCAGTAGGATTGTTTGGGAGCTCAGTATCTTCCTTCTTCCCACGCACCTTACCCTGGGAATTGCTTTGTACTTGCATATTGCCATGTGGTGGTGTGTCTTTAATAACCATCAATAAAGATAGGCCTGGGAAAACATGGACAGCTACAGACTCCTCTAAATTCACCTGGTGGAAACAGAGTGGAGTTGTCTACAGGGGTATCCCAGCTGCCCGGGAGGGGTCATTAGGGGTGGTCAAAGTAAATCCACCCCCTTTGATTCAACAGGAAAATTTAGAAAAAATATGCTTGCTGGGCATGGTAGCTCATGCCTGTGATGCCAGCACTTTGGGGGGCAGAGGTGAGAGGATTGCCAGAGTCCATGGTTCGAGACCAGCCTGGGCAACTTGGTGAGCCCTCATCTCTACAATAAATCAAAAAATTAGTTGGGCGTGGTGGTATGTGCCTATAGTTCCAGCTACTTGGAAAGCTGAGGTGGAAGGATTGCCTGAGCCTGACTGGTCGAGGCTGCAGTGACCATGAGTGTTTGACCAAACTCCAGCCTGGATGACAGAGTGAGACTCCAACTTAAAATAAAGAAAAAGAAAAATATGCTGACCAACCTTCTGAGGGTTCCTTGACTCTCCAATAAAATCTGTTTCCTTAAGTCCAAGTTCATTCATGCATGAGCCTGGGATGTCACCACTCTGCACAGATATATAGCATTTGAGCAACAGGCAGGGATGGAAGTGACTGTCAAAATAGGTTTGTGATTTGTTTTGCATATATTAAGTACTCAAATATATTTGTTGAATGAAATTAAGTCAAACAGACAACTAGAAATGGGATGGTTTTAACCCCTGACTACCATCAATACAAATTCACTCAATACAAAGAAAATAAGCTGTGACTCTACCCCTCCATTCAGATGACAACTGTTTCTAGACATCAAGTCTACATCTGTCCAAGTGGTGGGGCTTTTAGGGCAGGTGAGGAGGGTGTAAAGCGCTGAATAGCCACCCAGAACAAGGAGATCAAATACTTGAATTTGAGGACTTAGGTGCCTCTGAGACTGTGGGAGTCTGTTGCAGTAAAGGTCACAGCTGGATACCTGTATGACATGTGCACAGCCTGGCCACCTCTTCCAGGAGCTGGCAAAGCACTGGGACTTTACCAAGAGATCTCCACCGAGGTCAGACAAGCCTGGCACACACCAGTGTGTTACAAGAGAACTTGCACTGGCTAGGTCCTCTCAGATTTCAACCAAGGCTGGTCTGTGAAAGTCCAAGCCAACAAAAGTAGAGCTTCCTTTTCCTTACCTCACATAACATCTATACACCGAGTGGCACTGAGGGTTCCCCCAAAATGAGTTCCATTATGTAGCCAGCTGTCCACTGGGATTAAGGAACCACCGAGATTAATACTTGGTCCTTTCCCTTATGCTCCGAGGAGTCTGTGTACTTGCCTCCCCCTTTGTCCTGAGCCACCCTCAGATTGGTTACACAGCAGCATGCAGTCTCCTCATTGCTCCAGATCCATGTCATCACCCCTTTCCAGTCTATGGGATTTTATGTTTATACTCATAGCGATACAGACGGCATCGAACAAACCAGCTAACCCGTGAGAAGTGACGCAGGTTCCAGAATTCTACAAAGGCCATCAGTCACAAACCTGGCCTACTTTTCTGAGATCTTCTCCCAAAATATTTTCAGCACTGAACGCTGACCTAAGCAGCTCCACCCTCAACTCAGAGGAACCTAGGCATCACCTCCTTGTCACTTCCAGAACCTGCTCAATAAACTTCTTGCTAAGTGATATTCCATCCCCTCATGTCTCCCTTCTGGTTCTTTTCCACAAGAAAGGCATGATTATGATGCCGACCTTCCTTCTTTGCTCCTTCCCTCAAAGTGGAGCCTGCCCTCTGGATTACTGACATTCTATCTCAGATCAACAGACGTCTCCCTTGTCGCTCTGTTCCAGTTTCTAGAAGTCTTACTCTTGCTGGTGGCTCTCCCTGAGAAATAAAAGTCGGTTCTCTCCTGGTCTCTAAACTCCCTGCCCTGTCTTGTCTCTCTAGAGGTACTATTTTCCAGAAAGCATTTCTACCCATATTCTGTATGCCCAACAACCTGTGATCCAGTCCAATGTCTCCTGCACTGACCACAGAAATCCACTCCCCCTTCGTGGGCTGCCCACCAAAGTCCTTCCGGTTTAGACAGCCTAGAACATATGACTATGTATGAGGACAAAATACTGTAATGGTCTCAGAAGTGCCTTATCAATGGTCAGGTACTGCAAGGTAGGGAGACAGGTACCGCTAACTCTGTAGAAGAGACCAGAATGTCCCAACCATGCTAGAATCCATCAAAGTCTTGAGCTACAGCTGCCTGGACCATCTTCTCTTGTTCTCTATGTTTGACATCTAAAAGGAAAATATATATTTTACATGCAAACATCCTCTCTCAACCACCCAAAAAATTCTTTTTCTCATCTCTCCTTCTCCTGAATCTGAAGTCAGTCAGCAGCTCAGTGACTTCGTGCTCTAATTCCTTCACTGCATCCCTAGCATCACATCTTTTTGGTCCTGAGATAACATTTAGCACCAATGGAGCACAGATCCAGGAGCCAAAATTATTCCCTCTGCTAATCGTCCTCTTAGAGCATAAATACGGGAAACAAGTTGGCATTTATAAGGAAGGAGGGAAGACGTGTGGCTTGGCTTGGTTTGGTCAACTGAGAGACAAGCTGCTGGTTCTGTGTAGCCCCTGCAAGAGGCTTCCTATTTCCTGGAACTCAGAAACCAGAATCCCTTCTTTTCCAGAGAGTACAGGTTGATGAGCAAACAAACTCAAGAAAGAATCCCAGTGCAGCAAACCTGGAGTTTGCCTGTGCTCAGTGGCACTACCCAAACCACACACCACCAGAAAGCTCGGTTTTGCAGCTGTAAAATTCATCTTTGGTGGTAGCATCAATCACTTCCTGTAGATGATATTTTCTAATGTTTTTCTCATACACAGATACAGCGAGGAGAGTTTCTAGACTGGTGTGCAGAAAATGTAAGCCTAACTCTGACTTTGCTACTCCCTCTCTGGGAAAGCTGCTTGACTTTGTGTGTGTCATTTCTTTGTGGGCTCAGTCTCCGAATCCAATAAATGAGCGAGCTAATTTGCTGAACTCTCAGGTTCCTTCCCCTGCCTCTCCCGTTCCCACCTTTCTCTAAAATGTGAGATAATGCCAGGATGATGATTGTGATGGCTGTCATTTAAAATATGCTGTATACATACATTCCACATCATTTCAAGTCCTGTTTTACCAAATGTTTTTTTCTGGCTAGCTAAGTTCTTCTTTTGACTTTTGGAAATACCTGGGTGATGTCACAATTTGAGCTACTTATTAGAAAGCCAAAGAAATGTATGCCTTAGGTCTAAAAGGGCTAGGCATTACCCCACATTCCCGAGTCTTCCTGGGGTCCCTGGGCCTGCTCCTACATGTCCTGGCCCTAGTACAGTTCTGAGCCTTTCATACACAAGGGTGAGTGTTAGTATCCCTGTGATTCCAGAGGAATGCCTTCCTTCATCCCTGGGTCTGCAGGTTGGCCTCACTGAAGCCCTGCTCAAAGGTTAGGAGGTTAGCTAAGAGCACATTTAGAGCCTTCCCACCACTGCTGCTGTGGCCTGGCCAAATGTGTGAGTTAAGTCATTCCAGGACGCCCCGCCTCCACCCCACTGGGAAAGGCTTTCTTGGCAACCATTCTCTTCAGAGCCCATTAGAAAAGTGCACATTCCCTTGGTCTCACTGGCTCCAAGCGAGTGTTGGGAGGGTTGGGGGAGGGGGGCAGGGTAGGGAGGAGAAGTATTACAGGCTGCTATTAGCCTATGTTGAAAGCTTCTGTTTTCCACCCCCACCCCCAGTCTGCAGTGCGAGGTCCGAGCTTGGCCAGAAACCAACCAGGCATTTTGTTCAGAAGTAGCAACTTATTTTTATCAAAGATGGAATGTAGAGTTGCAGTTGTTTCTAATGCCTCTGCATGGCAACCAGGGCTCTTGTTCCAAGCATTCTCGGATACTCTTTTCTCGATAAACACTTTGCTTTCTTGCCTGTTACTTTCTCCATCCAAAAATTGGGTACAGGGCTACTCAAGTGCCTTGAAATTCAGGGGGGGAAAGTTGTAGAAATTCAAAGTACCTTTATTAATGTGTCTATTTTAAATGCTAGCTCTGGTGATGATCACAACTCTATAAGCCCAACCTAAAATTAGCCAAGGACCACAGCACTGCGGTGTGGTGGAAAGAGCTCTGCCCACCCTACACCCCGGTAACACCCTGGCCTTTTGTCGTTGTGGGCTTCTGAGCAAGTCCCTTCCCCTGTCTAGGGCTTAGGAGTACCCACTAGAAAGCAGAGATTGCCTGGATCAGCTTTCTTTAACCTTTTTTGATTGCAAAAAGCGTTGCAATTCTGCTGAAAGCTGTGGACCCTCTCCTCTAGAAAATAAAAAATGGAGGCATTTCTTCTTTCATTTGAAAAGTGTTTATTAAGCTCCTGCTAAATACATGTATAAAGGCACAATTTGAAATTCTATGTCAGGGGCTTTACAGGTAAAAAATCCCTGGTTACAAATTTTATAATGAGTGCTGCAGACTCTTATCTAGAAAGACAACAATAGGGCAACCTCCTCAGGTCCCCTCCCACTGTCCTCTCAATACATCCTGCTTTAAAAAAAAGAAAGAAAGATGACAATAATGATTCCAGCAAAGGATCTTAAACTGCCAGTCAGGCAGATACCAGAGGAAGGAGGCAGTGAGGTGATCATTACAAAGATGTCCCCACCCGGCACGCGCACCGTCAAACGTGTGAGCACAGCCACCCTGGAATGTGCTGTTTCTGGGCACTCAGACTGCAGGAAGCTGGCTGCAGCCTTGGAGAGACCGACAAACATGTCTCTTCTATCCCGGGCTTTATTTTTCTCACGGTCTCTGAAAGGGCTGTGATCAGGTGATATGTGTGGGACTGCTCCCTGTACAGGTGCAGAGCAGGTACCAAGGGGAGGAGAAAATCCGCCCCGTGTGTACTTACTCAAGGTTCTTTCAATAGCCCTCCCAGGACAGCTCTTGGCAAGGCAGCCACCACGTCTCTGGCAGGCTAGAGGGAATCTGAGTGTGAGAAAGTCAGTCATGCGGAGGAAAAGGGAAAAAAAAAAAAGCTTCAAGTCCTCAGGCAAAATACCTTTTTTCTTCCTCTCTCGCTCTCCCCTCTCTGTAGCTTTAAACCAAACCCACAAACCATCCTGATACCTAGGGGACAAAGGGGAGTCTCACTAGAGATGCAGTTATTTGTTTTATGGTTTGAAAGCAAACAGGTGATGCAATAAGACAGAAATCGCTCTTCATGGAGTGGGGGTGGGGAGGTGGGGGTGGGAGGAGACAGACACAGGAGCTCCGGGCTGTATTTATTGGGCATAATACAGTGGGAAAGATGCATTGTGTTTTGCTCATATCACAGTAGGATCAAAGTGACCTCTACTGATGAACAGGGTTCGATTTTCCCTCTGCTTTGGGAGTAGGGGGAAGAGGATGGCTGAAAAATAAAGGCTGTTTCCACTAGAGGAGCCTTCCAAATTCAAAAGCCTTTTCTTGAGTTCAGGAGCTTTCTGCCCCTTTGAGAAGGGATAGAGAGAGGGCCCACTTGGTCCAGGATACTGAAAAATAAGGATAATGAAAAATAATCTATGAGTACATCTGCAAGAAACTTCCTCCTTGAATGGCTAGAGTAGAAAACTGGAGAATTTGCGGAATGTTTTTTTTTTTTGGTCCAGACACAAATTCATAGCTAATTTTTGGTGACTTGAGCCCTCCATATAAAAATGTGGGTGTGTGAAAGCTACTTGCTCATTCTACAGTCTAAGCACCCCTAAAGTGACAATAAACGAGTTGCCGATTAACTACTTGATTCATAAGGTTGCTTTAAAGCACCGGAATGAGACCCTAACTTGACCATATTGCATTCTCCCTGCACCTTCAGGGTGCCAAGTCCCCAGGGGGGAACAGAATCCAATGAAAAAGGCTCTTAGAAGGGACAGAGGGCACACCCCACAAGTTAATTCGGGCCCAACAGCAGACAGCAGTCAATGTCAGTAGAGCTTAGTGGAGGAAGTACTGGGCTCTGAAAGATTTGGGGGAAACCTGGAAAGGGTTAAAATGCTTCCCTGGGAAGGGTTTAGTTCCTTGGAAGAATCTGGGTCAGTGTATTTGTGCAGTTTTTAAAAAGTCAGACGCTGAGTAGAAGCATTTTAAGGAGCTTGCAAAGCGTACTGGGGGCACAACAGAAAGGAGGTTACTGCATAGGCTCATCACCTTTCACCAAGAGGATTTTAACCACACAGGAAAACCCCACATTCTCCAAAAGCAACAGACAATTTTCTGTCATCGCCACTTTTCCATCTGTTTAAAATAAGAAGAAGAAAAAAAAAGTTCTACCCCATTGGCCCAGGTTCCAGGTCGACAAAGGAGACATTGTTCATCATTTCTTCAGAACATGATAGGGCACAGCCCACTCTGCAGTGTGTTAAGAAAACACAAAAAAATCCCAGAGAATAGCCCAAGGGGCAAGAGTGAGTAAACCTACCCCGTAATGAGATAAACGTTTGGTTGCAAGACTTTAGGGCTCTCCTGGAAGGTGGAAATGAGGCTTAGAAGGTTAATATGACCAGAGCCACAAGGATTCTTGGTTAGATTCCAGGTGAGGGGGGAGAGTTGGAAACACTGCATTCAATTAAAAAATAGGTAGGTCTGTGGAACTCAGGCCCCTGGACAACGCGCAGTCAAGGCCTAGGAGACCTGGATCTAGGCAGGGGGTTCTGGGTGAGTGTCAGTCTACATCTGTCACCTAGGAACCCTCTGTACTAGCTTGAATCTCCTAACTGGCCTCTCTGTCTCCAAACCCTGCAATCCACTCTTCACACTTTTGCCAGAGCCATCTTTCTGAGAAGGAACCTTGAAGCCCCTTCTCTGCTCAAGAACATGTTGGGGCTCTCCATTGTCTAAAGATAAGGTCCAAAGAAAAGAAAAACAAAAGAAGATAAGGTCCAATGTCCTGTAACAGCAAGATGTCTAAGGGGCTTGTAACATGGCCTCAGGCCTCCTCCTCCAGTCCCCTCACAGACTGTGGGCGCCAGACCATGTTCCCTGACTAAAGACCTCAGGTTCCAGAGTCTTGGCCTTTAGTGCCCTGGGTACACTTCTATTATTCTCAGCCCCATGACTCAGCACATTTCTAATACCCCCCAACCCTGCCTATTTTTCAAGGTACACAGGCCACCTCCTCCAGGAAGTTTTCCAAGGTACCCCAATGTATAAGTTAATTCTCCGGAACCTCCATAGCACTCTACTTCTGTCTAGACACACAATGTCTCTCTTGAAACTAGGACCTCCAAGAGGAATTTACCAGGAAATCCTTAGATGTCAGCTATACTTGTGAATATATGTGTCTATTTCAAAGCTGTGGGCTTCCTGAGGGCAATAGCCACCTTATTCATTCCTGTAACACCAGGTAGAGCAACAATGCTGTTGTCCAAACAGGTGTGGTTTCTTATTTTGTGTAGGTCCTCCAGATCTAAGCCCAAAGAGAAAAGAAAACCAGAGGAATGCCCGGTCATCAATCAGAAACTGTCTGCCGCCACAGTTGACTGTAAACGTCTTGCAGACTGCCACTGGATCTCCCTCGTGGAAATCCCAGGGTTTAACACAATGTCTGGCACTGCGCGTGTGTTCCACAATGAAAGAAACAGGGGCATGCCCAAGGTCACCCAGAGTCAGAAACCCCTGCATCTCATCCGGGACGAGATCTGGTGAAATCATTTACGACATTATCTCAGTGGGAAGCTCGGAGGAAGGAAGGAATGAAGTGTCTGAGAAATGTGTGCCAGGCCTCAGGGACGCGGGAAGGGCCGAGGGGGCGGGAGGCGACATCAAACAAGACGCGCAGCTCCTGGGCTGCCGGGAGCCGCCTGAGCCGCGAGCCGCGGCGGGGGTGGGGGCACAGGAGGGGACGACCCGGGCAGGCGGGCGGGAGGCGGCCGGCCGGAGCAGTGCGCGCCGCCCGCCCGGCTCGGCAAATCCCCCAGGGAGGCCGCCGCCAGAGCCCTGGCGCTCCCGGCCCGGCGCCCGCCACGTGGCACCCGGCGGCGGCGGCGGCGGCTCCTCCCGGCGCGCGGCCCGGCCAGCCGGCAGCACGCAGCCGCCCGCGCCGCCCGCCTCCTCCCGGCCGCCCGCCGGCGGCCTCCCGGGCGCAGCGAGGGGGAGCCGCCCGGCCGCCCTGGACCCGGGGAAGGGGCGGGCGGCGCGAAGCCGCTGTGACCGCAGCCGCCGAGCGGAGGCAGGAGGCTGACCCGGCCGCTTCCTAAGTGCGGTCAGGCATCTCGTGACCGCGGCGGGCGCCCAGGGCCCCGCGGGGGGAGGGCGGGGGCAAGGAGCAAACGAGGAGGCCCCCACCTCTCCCCGGGGCTGCGGCAAGACAGGCTTTCGGCGGACTGAAAACCCCAGCCCGAAATTAGGGGTGGGGAGTGGAGGTTGGAATCGTTCCCCACTCTTCACCCCGAGGCGTGCGCTCCCCGCGGAAGAGCTGACCTTGGCCGGGGGCGGCGGGGAGTGGGCAGGGGGAGACAGAGTGAGCGCCGGGACTCGGCTCCCAGCCCGCCGCCCCCTCGGATTCCTGGCCTGGCGGGCCGGAGGAGGGGGCCCCGGACACACACACACACACACACACACACACACACACACACACACACACACCCCACGCAGCGCGCGCCAATGAGCCCAGGCCAGGCGCAGGGGGCGGGGTTTTCCCAGGCTCGAGCACAGCAGCTGCTATTTACCTTCTTGGCTTCTCCCGGGGACCAGGAACCAGCCCCCGCTCTGCGCCGCCCGCCGCCGCCCCCCCGCCTCCCTGCCCCCGGGGCGCGCGCACACACACTCACACACGCACGCACACACACATCCTCCCGGCCCGGCCGCAGCCGCGGCGGCAATAAAACATCCTGGCACGTGCTCCGGCTCCAGGCTCGCCCTCGCCGGCCGGCTGATGTCAAACTGCAGCTCGGCCGGTGTAGCTCTTAAAGGGCCCGCGCGCGACGGGCGCCCTGGCTGCCGCGGCCGCCCGCTGAGCCAGGAGGGAGAGGCTGCTTCCTTGCCCTCCACCGCGAAAGGCCGCAGAACTCAGAGCCTGCGGGTGGAAAGGGAGAGGGTGGTGGGGAGCGCGCGCGTCCCTGAGGTATTGCCATCAAAGCCCCTCTTGTTCATTTTTCATTTGAAATTCCATTTCCTTTCTACCCGCTTGGAAATTATTCTGATTGTTTCCTGGGGAAGCGCGGGGTCCGAGGCCCCAACTCCAGAAGAGGACTGAGGAAAGAGGTGGGTGGAGGCGGGATTCAGGGACAGTCTTGCTCCGAAAACCCTACAAACATAGTAAGGTGGAAGGCAAATTTTCCTTTTCTGTATGCAAGAAGCAAATTTTTTGGTCCTTTTTCTGAATAATCTAAAATTTCATCCCCTGAATGTATCAAGTCTGAGCGAGAAGTTACTTAAATGTGTCGGTAACTCATATCCTTAACGAGTTACCCCCTTTTCTTTTTAACCACTGCTCATATATTTTATTCCTGTTCTTCTACATCTTTAAAAAATTATATATATATCCAATGAACGTCTCACGACAGTCAAAGCAGCTCTGTTACACACAGGAGAGGGAATAAAGAGCAAAGATCCTGGCCCCCAAAAGAAATAGATGAGACCAAAACCAAAGCAGAAAAAAAAAAAAAGCCTCTCTAAAGCAAAGCCCAGAGGGAGAGTAGCAAAGGGTTAATTTTGATTGACGTTGTAGCCTCCGGTGCCCTGGGCTCAGGCGCGCGCCATTGGCCGCCAGACCTTGTGCCTGGCGGCCAATGGGGGGGCGCGGTCCACGAGCGGTGCCGCGTGTCTCCTCCTCCCATTGGCTGAAAGTTACTGTGGGAAAGAAAGTTTGGGAAGTTTCACACGAGCCGTTCGCGTGCAGTCCCAGATATATATAGAGGCCGCCAGGGCTTGGGGATCACACAGGATCCGGAGCTGGTGCTGATAACAGCGGAATCCCCCGTCTACCTCTCTCCTTGGTCCTGGAATAGCGCTACCGATCACCAAGTAGCCATAAAATATTATAGTAAACCTTCAGCACTTGCTCAGTAGTTTTGTGAAAGTCTCAAGTAAAAGGGACATAAAAATTTATTTTTCGTGAAGGACTCCAAAAATAAAATTCTCTAGGGATTAAAAAAAAAAAAAAAAAGATGCCAGCTGATATAATGGAGAAAAATAACTCGTCCCCGGTGGCTGCTACCCCAGCCAGTGTCAACACGACACCGGATAAACCAAAGACAGCATCTGAGCACAGAAAGGTAAGGGCCATACCTGTATTTCTCTGCAGCCCTCGCCTCCCCCCCCGCCCCAAAAAAAATTAAGTAGGGGTTGAGGGACTCCTTTCTCTCTTTAAACCCCGGGGTGAAATGGCAAATCCCATAGGAACTCAGGGCCCTTTTTTGGTGTTTATTTCTTTGCAGTCATCAAAGCCTATCATGGAGAAAAGACGAAGAGCAAGAATAAATGAAAGTCTGAGCCAGCTGAAAACACTGATTTTGGATGCTCTTAAAAAAGATGTAAGTAGGCGGTACTGCTCCTTTATTTTTAGTTTAAAAATAATATTTCTCATCTACTAAGAATTGAAACCCCTGGCCAGCAGGATCTACCAGCCGCCCGCACTGCGTTCTCTTGGGCGGGAGAACCGGGACCCCCCTCGCGGGGATCCCGGGATATCCGCTCGGCGGCGGGGAAGAGAGATCCCCAGCACTCCGAAGCGACTGACAGGGGTCTCACTTCCCTCTCTCCCCTCCTCTTTTGCGCAGAGCTCGCGGCATTCCAAGCTGGAGAAGGCGGACATTCTGGAAATGACAGTGAAGCACCTCCGGAACCTGCAGCGGGCGCAGATGACGGGTGAGGGCGGCTGGCCGCGTCCCCCTCCGCGGGCGTCCCTCTCGCCCCGCGGTGATTTCTTCCAGACTTCCGCCCGTGGTTGTGAGAGGCATTCAGCTACATTTTACTGCCTTGGCTCACTCTCGCGTTCCCACGGTCTGGGGCTTATTTATAGCCACAACTCCAAGTTGTTACTGTTCCGGAAAGGGAGGGAGGTTGTAGCCGCGAGGGTGGCGGGCGGCTTGGTTATGGGGGAAGCGGGTGGGACGAAAGGACTTAGGACCGTGGCGGTTTTGAGTCGCGTGGAGCCTGTGGGTCAACTGGCTTAGCACGTTCCCCGCCTTTCCAGAAGAGGAGATGAGGCTCAGATGATGGATTGGGAGGCTTTGCCCAAGGTCACATCGCGCGCGGGGGTGGGAGTGACATATCTGGGGCTGAGATTGGTTTAAATGGAGCGACAGAGAATGAGAGGGAGTGTCTTCGGCTCCGGTCGCCACGCTGGTGAGGAGAGGTGGCTGGGTTTTCTAGTCACCCCACCCTCCCAGCCGGAGGCAGTTTCACGGGCGCGTGGTCATGGAGGCGCGCTACAGGGACCTCCCAGGGCGGGGAGGCGGTGGCCACGGGGCCAGGGCCGTTCGGTGACCCGTCTGTGTCCTCTTGGCCCGCAGCCGCGCTAAGCACAGACCCGAGCGTGCTGGGGAAGTACCGCGCCGGCTTCAGCGAGTGCATGAACGAGGTGACCCGCTTCCTGTCCACGTGCGAGGGCGTCAACACCGAGGTGCGCACCCGGCTGCTCGGCCACCTGGCCAACTGCATGACCCAGATCAACGCCATGACCTACCCCGGGCAGCCGCACCCCGCCTTGCAGGCGCCGCCGCCGCCCCCGCCAGGACCCGGCGGCCCCCAGCACGCGCCGTTCGCGCCGCCGCCGCCGCTCGTGCCCATCCCCGGGGGCGCGGCGCCCCCTCCCGGCGGCGCACCCTGCAAGCTGGGCAGCCAGGCTGCAGAGGCGGCTAAGGTGTTCGGCGGCTTCCAGGTGGTACCCGCTCCCGACGGCCAGTTTGCCTTCCTCATCCCCAACGGGGCCTTCGCTCACAGCGGCCCGGTCATCCCCGTCTACACCAGCAACAGCGGGACCTCCGTGGGCCCCAACGCAGTGTCGCCTTCCAGCGGCCCCTCGCTCACGGCGGACTCCATGTGGAGGCCGTGGCGGAACTGAGGGGCTCAGGCCACCCCTCCCCTTAAACTCCCCAACACACTGCTCTTCTCTCCGGACACTAAACAGGAACTTGAATACTGGGAGGGAAGAGGACTCGTGACTAAGTGGTTACTTTGTTTTGTTTTTTAATTTCTAAAAGTTACTTTTTCGTAGAGAGCTGTATTAAGTGACTGACCATGCACTATATTTGTATATATTTTATATGTTCATATTGGATTGCGCCTTTGTATTATAAAAGTTCAGATGACATTTCGTTTTTTACACGAGATTTCTTTTTTATGTGATGCCAAAGATGTTTGAAAATGCTCTTAAAATATCTTCCTTTTGGGAAGTTTATTTGAGAAAATATAATAAAAGAAAAAAATGAAGGTTTTTATGTCTTAGAACTGATTATTTCAGAATATGCAAAAAAAACTTTTGGTGGAATTTGAATTACATGTAATCTTGAATTCAAGAATTGGCTCTTTTGTTATTAAAAGAACATTTTTTAAAAATTCCTCAAACCTCTCACCAACCCTCCGTGAATCAAAAAGACTAAATTCCAATTAATTTACAAGAACCCATCTGAGATGGCTTTCCTGATAAATTTGTGGTCGAGCTCTTAAAGGATTTCCAAAAAAATGTTTTAAAGTTGCAGTTGGGTAGGTCTTCAGTCCTTGTTCTGTGGCTTCCTCTGAGGAAGGCGAACAGGACTGAATTCATGAAGTTAATGGATCCAATCCTACTGCCCATTGCACACTAAGGGCGGCTCTGCTCCGCTGGGGTAGCTCTTCAACATCCGAAGTAAAAACACTTTAAGCCTCCTTCAGGTGTTGGGAGGGGGTCATTAGCTAGCCAGTCCTTAGGTGCAGGTAGACATTCCCCAGCACCCAAAAGTTTGAAAGGCCTCTCTGCACCCTCTTCAAGCAAGCTGAAAAGGTCAACAGATTCCTTCTGCCAAGGGACAGTTAGCTAGACTCCCAAGTGGAGCCTGAGCCCAGATGATTAACACCAGACATGTGTTTTTGATAAGTTTCTGTGCTTGGCTCTAATAGAGAAAGCATGTGGAGGCTGCGCTGGCAGGCTCACAGGCCATCTCCCCCTTTTAATACAAACAGCAAGCGACCCCTTCGCTTGGTCATGCCCCATTTCCAGGCAAGATGTGGGCTCCAGATAGAAGCAAAAGGGTTGTCTCGGGTTTCAGCTCACATAACCCTCCTTAACAAGTCCTAACTCAAAGCGGACAGCTTTAAACTGTGCCAGGATCTGCAGGGAATTTCTTCCAAATCCCATCACAAAGGCTTGTCAGATTTTGTCAGATTTGGCCAGGTGTTTGACTGCATCCAGGTGTTGGGGAAATGAAAACCACGAGCCCTGCGAGACCAGACACATCAGCCGCGCTGTGGGTCTGGCGGCTGCGCCCTCCTCCCCCCACCGCCGGCCAGTCCACCTCCCCGCCCCGGCCCCTCCCGCCGGCCTCCTCTCACCCCCCTTTTCTCAGAACGGCTTCTGGGAGGAGAAGGATGAGGCGGGAGAGATCAATCTTTGAAGCCTTCCTAACAAAGATAAAGCCAACGATTTTCTGTCTTGTTTCAAAAGGTTTACCTCTCCCCCGCCTTGCTCTGGCCTTTCCCACAGGCCAGTGTGGAGACCGGCTCTATCATAGGAATGACTAGCAGACAGCAGTCAGTTTTCTACCCAAATACCTTCGGACCCAGCTTCGGCCCCAGAGGGAGAGATTTAAAGATTTTTTTTTTTAATTTGGCTCCTACTTGCCTTATTTTGTGTACATGAAAGGTGTCCAACACACCCTCTGCCAAAGAAACACACGCACACACACCCTTTATCATTTTTCCACATTTCCCCTCTTGTTTGAACACAAACATAAAAACAATTGCTCCTTTAAGACACCCCAGCCCAAGCACAAATGCTTCATTCGGTAAGCCTGTCCTCTGATCCCACTAAGAGTTTTTAACTGTCGTGATAGAAATAATCAGACTTCAGGGGCTCATTTTTATAAAAGTATT
>CAUYQG010089705.1:0-29358 GCA_963574415.1 Tarsius wallacei
CTCCTGTTCTTCCTTATGAGAGTCCTCTGGCTGCATCCACCTGTCGGTGTATGAGCCCAATGGAGCCTATTTCCCACCGTCTTACAATCTTTCTGTGCAGCAGAATGTAGGTTTGGTACATTCGGAGAATCTCACAGTTCCACCTGTGTCGTCGCCATCTTGACCCAGAAGCACAGAACCATGTGAGGAGCTTCTCTCTTGTAGACAGTCCCTTATTCAGGGACGGTCTTGTCCTCCTGCCACCCACATCTCAGGCAAGAGCAACCTCCATGTTCCAGCAGCCTGTCCCATGGCGGACGGTGAGCCCAGGGCTGGCGGAGGAAGACCGGGTGGGCCAGGCAGGGTGGGGATGAGGCGAGCTAGGTGGCAGCGGTGGAGACTGAGACAACCGAGGTGGCGGCTACTGCGGCTGAGGTGGTTGAGCCACTGCTTTATCTTAAAGTTCAGAATATCCCTTACTGTTAGTGTTCCTTCTTGTCACTTCCACATTCTGGTTACAGTAGGAAACCCAGTGTAGTTTAGTGAAAGAATCTTGGACTTTAAAGAAATAGAGAGACCCTAGGGGTCAAATCCTTGCTCTATACTTTACTCTCATTATGATCTCAGGCAAGTAAAATTGGATTAAATACTATTTACCATATCTTGTGGTTATGAGAATTAAGTGAGATAATGCGTATGAAATGCCTGGCACAAGGTAGGCATTCCTCAAATGTTAATTCTTTTCCCTTGGGATCCAGACACACCATGAAGGAGTTTCAGGTTACAAGTAAATACTGGAATGCTTATCTCAGTAACTTTAACTGGACAAAGTCATAAAACAAATGGAAAAGTATACCCTTTAGTGCTATACAATACCTAGTCTTAGAGATCTTGAGAAATATCCATTACTCAGTCAATTATTCCTTTTTTTTACTGAAAGAACAGCTATAAAATGAGGAAACTAAGAGTCAGCTAAATCCTCCTTCAAAAAAATAAAATAAAACACACAGAAGATAATTTATCTAGTTAAAAATCAAAGAATGAGGATACTCCAAGTCTATGCCACATAAACCCAGTTTTAACAATTAATGCCTGATCTTATAACTAAGTTAATTTTCTAATATTGTTAGAATTTTCATTTAGTTCAACTGAGATGAAAATAGATGTTTTACACTAAGATTTAAGATCAGATTATAATATCACTTCACAGCATTCATATTTTAAGATTTATCATTATAAATGAAGAGAAAAAGTGTTATTTGTCAGCTCCCAACCTTTCTTGGGTGGTATGACCATATTTCACCCTGCACCAACTTATAAAATGGGTTTAATTATGCACAAGTGTGTGCACACGATTATATCTTGTTAAGCATTTTTTGCTAAGTTTTTGATAAACAGCCAATCGTGGCATGTCATCAAAGCCTGAGAAGACTAAATAAGAAGATTGTTTAACAAGAATTTAAATATATTCATGTTTGAAAGAATCATTAGAATGTTTTCCTTAGTCTTGATGCATTTGGTAGTTCTTCAGAAAATCTATCGTCAACACTTGTATGTAGTGTTTATTCCAAATTGTTGCAAATATATATATATTTTGAAGTCTGTTTAGTGAGGGTTAGGGAACGTAATGAAGTGCCAAAAATTCCACTTGACCTACGTACTCTACAGTCAATACAACACCACTCCATTTTTGCAGAGCTTTGAGTTAAATGCTCTCCTCAAAGCAGAGCAGCTATCAACAGAGTAAGCTTAATACAGCACAGTTGGACTAGCACATGGATGTAAATCCTGTCCACAAAAGCAAGAATTTTGAAAGGATTGTGATTATATTAAGCATTAGATTATACAATGGCTGCACAGTTCAGAGTCCAGAGTCTTTATTCTTAATCAAACTCAAGGTCAAGTTCTATATTTTTTGCTATCATAGATTGAGACAAGGAATTTAGAATAAGCCATCATCTCAAAATGCCATCAACCAGAAATCTTTATTAATGGCCACTTTCACAAATTGACATTATAGTGATAGGCCCTGGAAGGTTCTGTAGTATCTTCTGAATCATCATATAAATGGCAAAACAATCTCTATAAAATATGTGTCAAATGCATTTTCCTACAGCCTGCTTCTTTGGAAAGGCTAAAAGGCAGAATGAGAGTGAAATTAATTGGAAAAAGGACCTGGAAAGATGGTTTACTTGCTGATGGGTAGTAGCTGGAGGCTGAGAGTCCGTCAAAGGAGTTAAGTAAAATATCAGAACCACTAAATTTTTATGTACCAAAAAATTGCATAGTGTGCTCAGTGTTTATGAAAGTCATCTGACAACAGAGTGTAGGATGAAAGAGATAGAAGGAGAAAAGAACCCAGGAAGCCCCATGGGAGTTATTGGATTGGAGTGATGGACACCCAAAGGAAAGAAATGTCCACATCTTGAGACTTTTCAAAGGAGAAGTCCACACAATTTTTATTTCACCCATTTCTTTATCCCTCATATTTAGTCAGCCATAGAGATATGTCTGAGATTTCAGTAATAGGTAATTGTAAAAATAGTCCCCCAACAACATTTTTAAAAGCAAATTAAATATTGGAAACTTGGAAACAACATTAGTGTCCAGTGATAGGAGAACAGTTATATGGAACATGGTATATCATCTTGGCTTAGTAAAATGGAGTTCAGGGTTTTTTTGTTTTTGCTTTAACTTGGGGAAATGTTTGTGTTTCATTAAATAAAATCAGAGATACACTGTTTTGCATACTCAAAGAGAGTATAAATATATGAAAAAAGTTATGCGTATAGAAAAGACAAAAAAAAATTTACTAAAATGTTAATATTTATTTCTTTGAGTTGTTGAATTATGAGGTTTTTTATATTTGTTTCTTTTTCTCTCCTAACAATCATGTAGAAAGAGACAGAGAGGCTCAGGGAATAAGGGAAACAGGCTTTGAAGTTAGGCATATTTGAATGCAACTCTTTGCCACCTACTGGAGGTGTAACCTCAGCCAAGTCACTCATCTCTAAGCTTCCATTTTCTGTAAAAGAGAGATTATAATAGAACCTATTCCTGTAGTAAGGAGCATATGAATCATGCTTTTAAAAAGTCTGCACAGTACCTAACATATAAAAGGAACTAAATAAATGTTATACATCAACATATATTGTTTTTATAATGAGGAAAATTAAAATTAAAATAAATTTTAATAAAATAAATATAGGAATGTAATAAAAATGAATGATAAAAATAAATATAGGAAGAATTGCTGGAGCTGCCAAACTTCCTGGCTTCCAGAAAATTATTTATCTCATCTCAGAATCTTTTCCCAAAACTTGAGTTTCCTTACTGGCCCAACTCAGCCAGTTTCCCAGAGTCCCTGTGAGGCTGTTGTCATATGATTGACAAGCCACACAACACTCCTATTCTCATACGTAATTCCAATTCTTTTCTATCTCCAACTCCCTGTCAACTTTGCCAACACCTTGTCCCATGGCCTTAGTTCCAACTCTTCTTTTTCTTTTTTTTTTAAATGTTGCCCAAGCTGGTCTCCACTACTGGGCTCAAGCAATCCTCCCACCTCAGCCTCCCAAAGTGCTAGGATTACATGCATGAGCCACTACGCCTGGCCTAGTTTCAACTCTTTTTACCATCCAGGTGATAGTTTGCTGATATAATCGGCTAGTCTACTTTACTTTGGGGCAGGCTTGAGGAGATTAGAGATAAGCACAGGTCTTCCTGCTGCTTCTTATCAAGAGCCTCCCCTGTTAACAGCAGCAGAGACAGTTCTCTTGCTTTGTTGTCTAACTTATCAGGGTGATTCTAACAGTGAGAATGTTCTGCCAACCAGAACAAAACACTGGCTTTGTGAAAGCCTGGTAAGTAAGATATCTTCAGCCATTAAGGCCTTACCCCACACCTTGGTCTCCAGGGTAAACACCCCTAGGGCCCTATTAACTATATATCCACCTAGGTCTGGTGCTGCCCCTTTGAAGTACTGGAATTTTTGTTTCCATTACTATTAGTAAGATATACTAGATATTGCTTAAGTCTTTTTCCACATTTTAATTTCCAAGATAAAAACAATACATGATAATTACAGAAAAGTTAGAAAATAGATACTAAAGTATTTCCACAGAGCTAAATTAAACTGGTTAGACCGGTTTACTTTGTGGCATTTATTTTGGAAGCCAAAACAATCTCAAATTTTTACGGGGGGGAGGGCACATAAATCATTTGTGTACATATTTGTGCATATACACATTATTCAGCAATAGTCAAAATGTCTTAGAAATGGATGACTTTTTATGATGACTTATGAAATAACGTCATTCATTGATTTTTGAAAATAACCTTGAAAGAATATATTTGCTGCAGGTTTTAGGTGCAAATAAACATTCTTGTAGGAAACTTACACTTTGTAAAATAGGTTGAAAGGAGAGCTAAAATCTTCCCTTTTGCATTGACTCTTAAGAAAATTGTCCAGCTGTTCATACAATTCCAAGGTGAAAAAATGATATGGCTGAATAGACAAATCTCATGGAAGCATGCCAGTTGAATGCCTCTTTGAAAGGAGAAACTGTTGAGCTGTGGATATTTTGTGAGAGTAAACCAATATTTAAGCTTCTATGTGGTCTTCATGGATATTAAATAAAATATTCTACAAAAGCGAGTCAGAGGCAACTTAAATGATGATGAACTAGAAATATAAGGGTTGTATAAGGAAACAACAGCAAGGAAATAATTCGTCTACCCTGTCTTTAAATGGCACGGTGGGCATTTCTGGTATTTGGGAGAAAAAATTAGATATGGCTAAAGAGCAGACTTCAAAGCCCACAAGCCATCGCCCTTCTCTGGTCGTCAAGGGCCATGGCTGGTGACTCTGTCTGTCTTCCATCCAGGCCTCTGAATGCTCAGCTCTGCTGTGCTTTGGAGCAGGGTGTGTTTTTCTGTGCTGTCTCTGGCACTCCATTCTTTTTCTGTACACTTTGGTCTTTGACCCAACCACAATACCTGATATCCAAAGACTTTCAGGCCATGGATATTTTTACTGGAAAATGAGGAACCTGTGCAACTTGTTATTTTCTTTTACTCCCTCTTTTTTCTTTTCCTTTTTCTTTTTCCTTTTTTTTCCCCCGGAGGGAGGGAATTACAAATTGTTTGAAATAAGCCAGAAGCTTCATAGCTCCTTTGCTTGTGTATTGGAAATGGCACCCTAATCACTTTGAAGAGCTAATGTACCTCCTATGGGCCTGAAATTCCTCAACTGGACTCCTGTGGCAGAATTTGGCCTGGTAGTTAAGAAAATTAATTACTCTGATCACAAGGGTGAAGCAATAGTTCCCAGTTCCCCGTAGTAATCATTAAAATGTCATCTCCTTAGGAGACATCTTGGCACGGGATTTATACGTTTTGTGAGCTGAGGACTAAGGTTCAATGATTCTTCCAGCAGTGCATCCTTGTTTTAGAGAAAGGCTGTGGGAGATAAGGTTTTAAGAAGGGAGTGAAATTATTACTTTAGATCTTTAGATTTCAACATTTGAATGATAACATTTACCACTGAATAATAGGAAACAACAAAGCTTAAAGTGGCTACTGTCCCATCTATCATTGTCTTCTCTATCGTTTGTGATGGTCCACCTTATGGAGGTATTTTCCTCATAAGAAGTCAATTTTTTAAGTTGTTCCACCCTTCTCCACATGAATCTTGGCCTTTTACCTAATGGAAAGAATTTGGAATCAGAAGACATAGGCTCAGGTCCCAACCTCAGCCCTGTATAACATTGAGAAACTGTCTAACATTGAGAACATCTTTTAATGTCTCTAACTCTCTCTTTTATTCAAGTGTGAAATAAGTCAGTTAAGTTCACATTTGTGAAAATGTTTGTTTGATATAAAATTCCACCCACCAATTCCTTCGGGAAGTCTTAAATGAGTGCCTGCTGTATTCCAGGCCTGAGCAAAATCAAGAACTGTCAAAATGTGGCCCCTGGGTCACACCCAACCTGCCTCCTACTTTTGTCGACAAACTTTTATTGGAACACACACAACTATTTGTTTATGTATTACCTATGGCTGCTTGTATTCCTGTGCTACAATGGCAAGAGTTGAATAGTCACAAGTTGCACAAGGTCAAAAGTATTTACTATCTGACTCTTTACTGAAAAAGTTTGCTGACCCCTCAACTTGATGTAGAGACATAAAAAGGACTCCCACCCTCACATATCTTACAGTCTCCTAAGGTAGATGAATTAGTAAACAGTTGTAAGAAGTATGGTGTGATATCACAGGATGCTATGAAAATTCTAAGCAGAAGCTCACATTTAGTTTAGAGAAATTAAAGGATGCCTCCCAGAGGACATGAAACAGGCTCTCTTTAAAGATGTCAGTTTGGAAAACAACAGGTCTGCTACAAGCAGAAAGAATACCATGTACGGGGCATGTAGGAGAACTATGAAGTGGTAAAGAAGTGGTGAGTCCTCTGGAATGATTAGAGAATTAGGAATCATAAAGAGAAGTGGCAGAATGTGAGCCTCAAATGTTGTAAACAAGTTAAATTGTGAAGAACATCACGTGCTCTTCTAAGGAGTTTGAAATGTTTTCAGTAGACATTATGAAAATCACTGAAGGGTCGGGAGTAGAAAGATAAGGGGATGAGATTTATATTTATAAAGATCTAGGTTTGTATAAGAGTGAAGGACAACCTGTAGGAGGATAACACCAGAGGTAACAAAAACAGAGAAGAAGCTGGTCCAAGCTAAAGATCCCCAACTGAGGGAATAGTGGAGAGGATGGGAGAAAGTGATGGATGCAAGAGGCATTGAGGCAGTAGATTCAACAGGATATGCTCACCAAGTGCGTACAACAGGTTAGCAAAAGGGAGGATTCCAAGACGGCACCCAGGTTTTGAACTAGCCGAATGGTGGTAATATCCTTAACTCATATCACATACAGGAAAATGACCAAACTGGAGGCAAGAAAGAAGCTGAAATTTTGAGAACATGATGAGTTTTGATTATTACATTCTAGTAGTAAAATCCATTAGATAAGAAATATATGTTGGGAATGCAATAAAGGTGATTGAGATCTAGGTATCCATTTGGGAGTTGTCAGTTTAAAGCTGGTAATGGGATAAGGTCATAAGTAACCCTAACAATGTGGACCTAGAAAAGAGTTAAGGACAGATTTCTAGAGACTTCTAACACTAAAGGGGTAACAAGAAAGAGATACTGGGAAAAGATTCTGAGAATGGCATGTGTGTTGAGAGAAAGAAAATTGGGGGTATTATATTTTGTGATTAAAACTACCAGTTCCACAAAGGAGGCCTAGAATAGTCTCATGATAACAGGACATTGGGCATAATTTCTAACAATAACCAGTTATTACCTTCATCTTTCCAGTTTGAAAAAAAATCACAGAAATAAACCTAATAATCTAACAGGGAAAAAAGTTAATATTCTATGAGGGAGGACCAAAAAAAAAACAGAATTATCTTTTGGAGGGTAGGCCCCTTGTAGTATACTCAAAATTTGTTCCTCTGGTTCAAAGAGTCAACCAAAGTTTTTACTTGGAAGTTTTGAGAAGGCTGCATCACGATTTGCAGAAGAAACATCTCAAGTTGTGGCAAACAGGTGACTAGTTCTTCCACCATGACAACGCACCTACCCACACTGAGCTGAGCATCCAGCAGTTTTTTGACCAAAAACAGCACGACCCCCATGGCCCACACTCCCTATTCACCCAGTCTCACCCCGAGCAACTTTTCCTTGTTTCCCTGGATGAAAAAAGTACTCAAAAGGAAGCGTTTTGCCTATGTGGAAGAGGTGAAACAAAAATGACAAAAGCGCTCAAAGGCATCAAAATTGACAAGGTCAAAACTGTTTTGAGCAAAGGAAAAGGCACCTCAATAGGTGTATTGCATCAAACAGAGAGTACTTTGAAGTTGACTGAAGTTTAAACATGTAAGAATAAAAATACAATATTTTATAAATAAATTCTGGGTTTTTGGGGCCCCCACCCCCACCCTGTACAGCATAGTCAGGTCCTGAAAATATTGGTGAGAATGGAAATTATAAAGAACTGACCTGGCCTCTTCTGCTATTAGAGAATTGACTTCAGAAGAGCAGGAATTTGTGTCATTTTGATTCTTGCTATATCCCCAGAGCCTAGTACAGTGTCTCACACATTGTAGATACTCAATAATTTTTATTGAATGCATGGAATTACATGGCCTCATTGAACAAGATGATGATAATCTAATATTAAGACACTGAGTGTTTCTAGATAAGATCAACTTCTTATGCCTGGAGCCTTAGAAACCTGACATATGCCAGACAAGTACTAGGGCATATTTCATTTTGAGGACATTGGTAAGTTGTTCCTCTCGAGTTTATCTCCTCTCACCTGATATTTATCTTTTCATCATGATGAAGAGAAGAGCTATGCTCTTATGGCTGTAAAAAAGATGATTTTAATACCAAGACTAACTGTTAAGAGGATGAAACCATAAGGATGAATGAGTGCTAGAAGAGTCTGGACATTCTGAGGAAGCCTTCATCCAGGAATCTGTAACCACTCACCAGTAATGGGTAGAATCTGTCAGATCAATGACTATGGTATGCAGTGAGATTGCCAGTTCTCCTAATTTCTTGAGTATCTGGGATTAGTAAAGGATTTTGGAACACAAAACTTTATTTTTACAGCTTCTGTCATAACTCCCACTACTAAATTAAAGAATTTCTATCACTCCTATCAAGTCAGCCCAACCTCTCTGTCCATCATTTGTTTGGGACCTAATATTGCCTACACTACCTGGAATTGTTTAGCATCAGAAGAAAAAATTAAAAACCACCTTGATTACAAAAGCTTGCCTGTGCTTTCAAGTATATAAAGAAATTTGGTTTCCCCATTTTATGGAGCAGAGACACAAAAAACTTCAAAGTGGAAGGGGGAAAAAAATTAACCAGACCTCAAGTCACCTGATTTCCAGTCCACTAGACCACACTCTGTTTTCCTGCCAATACCAATACTCGATTGTGTTTCCAGGGAAGAGGGAATGGTAAAACAAAGAGTGAGAAAGACGAGCCAACTGTGATAGAGGTGCATGCCAATCCCTCGAACTCCCTTTTTTTAACTGAACACCAGATATAGTTTCAGCCCTTTAAATAAAATTACCTGATAAATCCTAGTAAATTAGTAAACCCTTATATTTATATAAGGATTTTGTTTTTGTTTTTGTTTTCTGTGTGTGTCTCTCTCTCTCTTTCTCTCTCTCTCCTTTCCTGCCTCTAATACATTGCTTTTTATCTAAAAACACTAGGCGAACTTTCATTTTTAGGGGTTCATTTTAAAAACAAGTTCCATGTCAACATTTATTAACGCTTGTTTGTGTGTGTGTGTTTGTGTGCATGTGCACATTATATGCACACCTAGAATGTGTACATTTTTTTAAAGACAGGGATGTTGCTGTCTTTACCACCTTCTTTCTCCTCTTTAAATGGAAAGCACTGAACCCAGATGCCCAACCACGGAAGATATTCTTCCAGAAGCAGCATCTGGCTTCCTGGCAAGCCCTTCAGGCAAGTTGTTTGGGGAGCATCGCCGTCGTCTCTCGGTCTGTCACGTGTATCAGATACTGTGGCCTCTCTGGCTGGCATGTCCTGGCAGCTGCCAATTCCTTTCGGTTCACCTTTAATTCTGAGAAACGAGTTCCCTCATTTTCATTTCTTACTGGACTTATTTTTCTCCCCACTGCCCGTAAGAATTCCATGACAAGCCTAATTCCTTGTTGCTCTCTGCCTGTCAACCTCCTTTCCAGGCTTCTGTCTTTTGAACCCAAGTGGAAACCTCAGCCATTTAGTCCTACATGAAAATAGGCTTTTTTTAGTAATATTTTTTAGGCACTTCTTATCAGTGAAGTTCCTTATAAACTGTGGGGTTGTTCCCTAAAAAACAAAACAAAACATTCCACCCGAGTAATTTATTCTGGTCTGTACACAAGACATGAAAGCGCTCTTGACATTTGTGTATTATTTGGTTAAATCACACTGGCTGCCCACATCCCTGTCACACCATGAACAAAAGAGCATCACAGGACTGGGAAAGATGAGACAACACTGCAGTTAGTCAAGACTGTGCAGCCTTTACAAATAACACTCGCTTCAGGAAACTAAATTTGTAAAAGTAGCTCCTTTTTTTTTTTACCTGTTAATATATATTTTTTTATTGTGAAGGATCTTGTGGGGTTTTTTATGGATAATTGTTAAGAACAGAGAGTCCAACGGTAGCCCACGCAACAGGAAGCAGTGACAAGGTGCTGACAAGTCCGGCAGCAGTACCCAGAATGCAGAGGAGAAAGCAGAAATTAGAGCTGCAGGGTGACATCCAGGAATAGTTAACACTGGGTATTTGCAAATTTCCATGTCGTTGGGTTTTTTTTTTTTTCCCTCATGCAAGGAGAAAGTACAGATTATATATGAGATTTTGTATCTCAAGACTGTAATGCCTAGGCTGAGAAAAGACTGGAGTTGAGCAGTGGACAGGAGGAAATCTCAGCCCTAAATAGTAATTAATCTGTGGCCAGTAGCAGACTCAAACCACAGTTGACTTTAAAGTGGTAAAACTCCAGGCTTAACATGAATGAGAGCCTCTAGGGACAAAGAAAGGAGGTCAGGGGCTTGTTTGGGTCAGGACATCGGGGAAAAATCTCCTTTAAAAGCATCTACCTAACAGTAGAGCTCAAACTTAAGATTGAATTTTTAAGTCTATTTTATCTCTGCCTCAATGACATTTTTTGGTCTATTATTTCCCCCCAGTTTCATTCTTTAATATATAAAAAGAAAGTTAAAAAAATACATGCCAAACTCACAAGCTTTATATGAAAGTATTGCCCTTGGTATAAAGATTCCTGTATCTCACTTCTAGTCATTTCTTCTTCCCTCCTTTTTAACCACACTGTTGTCTCATCCATTTTCCCCCTTTTCTCTGCTTTTCCTCCCAATACACATCATCCTCCTCAAATTCTTTCTCCTGTCCATCACTCTGAGAACTCACTTCACTTTCAAAACATTGTTGCCTACATCATCCATGCACCCATTTAGTCGTGACACGAAAACATATTGAGTATTTATTGTGTGATAGATGCTGAACTGGAAATGAAGGCAAATTTACCTGGAAAGCAATAATCCCCTAGGGTCTGGGAACCTCTCCTGGACTGTTCACATCCCTTAATCTCACTCTACATCCTCCTCTTCTAACAGGGATTTGCAGCCTAGCCTGTCTTTAACAGGCATTCAGTCAACCCCTTCTTTTCTTTCCTATTTTGGGACAGAACCATTGCAAGGAGTAGGCAAGACGAAGGTGCTGGTTCTCTGACACTAAAAATACTTTTTTTCCCCTTGCTCTCCAGATAGTCTTTCTTTTTATCAGTGCTACTCACTCATTCATTTACTTCACTTATTGATTTTTCATTTGCCTCCCATAGAGCTTGGCATATAAAAAGATAAAAGATATTACTCCAAAGGAACTGTTACCTAATTAATTTATGTCTCTGTTCTTAGGCATCAAAACAGATTAAATTTGCTGACATAGTAAAGAGTCATGCAAAGTGATACTTTACCTAAATCTGATTTTTTTTTTCCATTTGCGCACTTCTTTAGCAATCATTTTATATCTCAGAAAAATTTCACTTTCCAACACATCTCCGATAAGAACACAACTCTGCCCTCTTGGCTCCCCACTCACCCATATTTTTCCACTTCTGTTTCATTTCCAATCGCCATTCCAAAGCCTTAAGTACTTCCCTGGTGCTGACCTTGGAGTCATCAGAAAAGGATTCCGTTCTCTCTCCTGTCGCCACATTTCCTGTTTAGGGTCAGACATCTCCCACATAGATATTGAGGCATTTTACTGATAGTTTACATGCCCCACTCTATTTTTCTAACTAGTGGGAAAAAAGAAATAAAATGCATGCCCTGTCCTTTCTTGACCTCACCCTCCTTTCACATTACACTGAAAATAACCAATTCCTGGAGTTCCAAGCTCTTAAAGCAATTCATACTTCCCCGGCAATCATAGAAATGTACCCTTCATCTTGGCATAGGAAGGCCTATTTTCACATTCTTCATATTGCCCCCTGCTGCAGCACCCTGTGATAGCCTAGGTAGGCTTAGAAGCAGGTGGCTTCATAGAAAACCTAAAGAAATGTTCATTGTCATGTACTAGAAATTTCTGATCCCAAAGCACTTCTACCCAAGAAATGGTAACATAGTGAAAGTCGGCAAGCAGTTGTGCTTGGGATTGTGGGTACTGTGGGGAGAGTGGGGGTGGGGAAGGAGATGACCAGAGAGAGCATTTTGTTCACCACAAACGCAGCCACCTGAAAAACACCAGCTAATTAGCAGTCTGTAGCCACACAACACAGCAGTTTAGTACAAGAAGTGAACAATACTTTACCTAATTGAAACTACAGAGCAGACTTAGGTAGGCTGCATGCAATTACACAGATTGGAAGTCAGCCAGGACACCGAGGTTAATTCCTTCTCTCACAAAGAGCACCACGGGAACTTTAATGACCACAAGTGGTAAGGCCACCATCCTGCATCCTATCCAAAAGGCCTCAGCCCCCACAACCCAGGCTCCATCAAGAGAGCCTAAAGGTGTCGACTAATTGGCTAGAAAAGAAGACATCCTCTATCAACGCAGGTGCCCCTGTGCTGTGTGACTTATTCCACCAAGCACAGGAAACACACGTTGAAGTACTGGAGTGGGGGGAATTCAAATGATTGAGGACATCGAGGGGACAAAGTGATGGACAATGGGAACTGTGAAGTCCCTTCTGCCTGCCGGTCCTGGGGTTGACTCCTTCTACCAAGCGATCATCCCTATAAAAGCTCACAGCTTCCCCAAACTTCAGTGACCTCATAAACCAAATCACCTGGGGATCTTGTTTAAAATACAGATTCTAATCCAGGAGGTCTGGGATGAGCCTAGAATTCTGCACAGAGAACAAGCTCTGAAGTGCTGCTACTGCTGGTTGAGGTGGTGTCCTGGGGACCATACTTTCAGAAACCAGGTTCTATTGGAAGAGGGAAGAGGTTCTCTGTGAACCAAAAAAGCAGCAGAGGTTGGACAAAAAGAAAAGACTTTAAAATGAGATTTGACGCCCAGAAGTATCAGGTTTGCATCATCTGTCCTAGGAACTAAATGAAGCAGAAACACGGAGTGTCTGAAAAAATGAGCCAATCCAAAGCCTGCTCCTAGAATGGCCTTTACTATAAGAGAAGAGTGGCCTTTACTATAAGAGAAGAGTGGGTAAAGATTTGGTCCCTGAACATGCCTTATAAATGAGATGCCTACTCTAAACAGCATTGGCATTTTCTGCTCAGTGGTTAGTACTGTAGCACAGGGATACCAGCAGCTGTATGCAAGAGCCAAAATTGGCTTTCAAGATGAATCAAGAGAAGATGGCAGAATGCAGATCGTCAAAGCTTAGCCCATGGACAGGAAAGGGAGTGATAATTTTCCTCCAAAGCGTTGTAAAATAAAATCAAAGTTGCTAAAAACAACAGAAAATGGACCATTTTTGAGCTTATATTATG
This sequence comes from Tarsius wallacei, assembly GCA_963574415.1. NCBI lineage: Eukaryota > Metazoa > Chordata > Mammalia > Primates > Tarsiidae > Tarsius > Tarsius wallacei. The sequence continues at coordinate 13,563 of CAUYQG010089705.1, forward strand.
CAAACATGGTTTATTTTGGTATGCTACCTAGGCTTTCATGATAAAACCTAAATATAGCTTTAAAGACTCTTAATTGTTGGTTAGATGAGTGATCATATTCTTTAGTGATTTGCTAAGTGATTTTTACACTCATATGTACATGTTTTGTGACAATGATAGCATTGACTTTCGATGTTTGAAAAAAAAACACATACACACACACTTAAAAAACAAGACTCAGTTAATCACTGGTAGAAACAGTATGGCTTCCTACATTTAGACATGCTGTAAACATGCTGTAAACCAGATAAGACTGGAGTTTAAATATACATTTATCCTAATATATACCTCATCAGTATAGCTGCAAAAATGCTATTACTTGCCAAAAATATATACATTTAAGATATCATTCAAAATACATCATTTGAAATGTTCAGCTATCCAAAGATAGCATTAAGTACATATGTAAGAAGAAAATGCTTATAAATGTCAGTGATGCCGGGCTCGGTGGCTCAGCCTGTAATCCCGCGCTTTGGGAGGCTGAGGTGAGTGGATTGCCTGAGCCCGCGGGTTCGAGACCCACCTGGACAACTTGGCGAGACCTCATCTCTACAATAAATAAAAAAAATCAGCCGGGTGTGGTAGCGCGTGCCTGTAATTCCAGCTACTCGGAAGGCTGAGGCAGAAGGATCGCCGGAGCCCAGCAGGTCGAGGCTGCAGTGGCCAGGAGCGGCCACTGCATTCCAGTCTGGACGAGAGAGTGAGACTCCAACTCAAAAGAAAAAAAAGTCAATGATTCAAGAGTGTCCATAGTCTGCGTTCCATACTACATACCCTAGGTAGAGTGGGAAAGATCTAAAGTTCTGCCTTTGCAGAGCCACTGATCTGAGAGGGGAGAGTGCACTTAAGAATAAAAGAGTAGAGAATAATTAACTGTTAAACAGCATGTGTAGCTGGTGATTCTAAATAGGGAGAAATGGGCTAAAAGAATTGAGAAGTCTCCAATGAAACATGAAGTTGATGAGATTTGGAAAGCATGGCAATGTCCTGGAGAAAAGCCAAGAAGGAGTCAGGATGTGGCTGTGAGCCCCCTGTCCTGCGGCCAGAAGCAAAGGAGAAAGAGAAACCCACGTACAGGGAGGGTCCAAGTTATGGGTGGGGCTAGAAGAGCAGTTACTTGGAATCTGATCTCTTGGTCTATGGGGAACCAAACCAGGTTATTAAGCAGTCGAAGAATGTAAGTTCTGCTTATGTTTTTGTTTTATGTACATTCATGTGCCACATAATGACATACCTGTCAATGACAGACCCCGTAAATGATGGTGGTCCCATAAAACTGTAATGCCATATTTTACTATACCTTTTCTATGTTCAGATATGTTTAGATATACAAATACTTTCCATTGTGTTACAATTGCATAAAGTACTCAGTACAGTAACATGCTGTATAGGCTGGTAGCCTAGGAGCAATAAGGGTATTCCACATAGCATAGGTATGTAGAAGACTCTCCCATCCAGGTTTGTGCAAGTGCCCTGTATGATGTTCACATAGCATAAAATTGCCTAACAACACATTTCTCAGAACGTATTCCTGTTATCAAGCAACACATGACTGTATCTCAATTTATCCAACAATCCTACGTAAAATAGATTTGGGGACAGAGGCACTAAAGGAAAAGGGCGGAGCAAAGCTGGAAAACCAACAGTTATCTTGGCATGACTAGAGAGCAATCATTCCGGTGTTGGCTGTGAAGTTCAGTGGGAAGAAAGGAATTCCTAGAGAGACTATGAAGTAGGTCAGGAGTACTTGCTGGTATTTTTCATATGTTGCATGAAGGACTGGAAAGAGTTTGAGACAGTACCTGGGAGTCCAATCTGTAGACTAAGGAGAGTGGTGATGCCACTGATAAAACTGAGTTATCTAGTACTCTTATTGAGCACCAACTGTATGCCAAACAGCATTCTAGGACCTTTCCATATGTCAGTAAACTTAACGGAAATCACCCTTGTCCTCATGAAGGTTACATAATAAACATAATACATGTAATATAAATGAATGCATAAAACAAATTAGCACCATAAACAAAGAAACGCATATTAAAAGATGATCATTGCTAAGAAACTAGAAAAAGCAGGGCAGAGTAAAGTGGATTAAGAGTGCTATGGGGGTGGTTTGTAGTAATAAATGAGATCATTGGGATAGATTTAATTACAAAGGTGGGATTTGAGAAAAGACTTGACGGAAGGGAGGATAGTGAGGAGGAGACCTGGAGTCAAGGCATTCCAGGCAGCTTGAATGTCTTGTTTTTTTTTGAGATTCACATGACTGGAGCCCAGGGGCAGGGAGAAAAGAAAGGAGTCCCATCTTGGTGTGGTCATCAAAGAGAGCCTTGGGGGCCTTTGTGTGCACTTAGTTCTTTCACTCTGAGTTTAAAGGGAGGGAGGGACATATGTAAGAAGGAATGACATGACTTGACTTTAGTTTTAGAAAGATCACTAAGTTGAAAATACATTCTAGAAGAACAGGGGTAGACATAGGGAAACCAGCTCAAAAACTATTTAAATTATCCAGCTACTGATCTCATTAAAAGTTATTTGTGGGTGGACAGTGCTGCATGCATTTGCCTCTGGTAGGTTGAGAGAATGTAATGAACTGAGTTCCAGCTCCAGCTTGGGTGTGAGCTTCTAGAATGATTTTAGGCATGTCACTCCACTTCTCAGCCACTGTTTTATCATCTTTAGCATGGAGATAATACTTAACTTTACCTACTAGTAGTGTGTGTGTGTGTGTGTGTGTGTGTGTGTGTGTGTGTGTGTAATCTAATAACATAAAGTGAAAGCCACGAGTATAAAGGGGGACCCCCCAAAAAAACCCCAGAATTTATTTATTTAAAAATTGTGTATTTATTCTTACATGTTTAAACTCCAGTCACCTTCAGAGTACTCTCCATTTGATGCAGTACACCTATCTAGATGCCTTTTCCACTGTTCAAACCAATATTTGAACTCATCAAACTTGATGCCTTTCAGTGCCTCTGCCATTTTTTTGTTTCATCTCTTCCACATTGGCAAAATGTTTCCCTTTGAGGATGTTTTTCATCCAGGGAAACAAGAAAAAGTCACTCGGGGTGAAATGGGATAAATAGGGAGGGTAGGACATGAGGATCATACTGTTTTGGGTCAAAAATTGCTGAACACTCGGTGAAGTGTGGGCAGGTTGTTTGTGTAAACCTCCCATCATGAAATGGGCAAATGCATTGAAAGAATCTCCAAAAAAATTCACTGAAGCCAAACACAGCCTCTAACAACAATGCTGGCTCTTATACCAATGCTGAGGGGTACCTAGAACACTTACCTAGTGGGGGAAGCCTGTACTACAAAGGGTCTGCCCTACAAAATATAATTATTGTTTTTTTTTTGCAGCTTCTCAGAGCTTGGTTTTGCTCTTCTATGCTAAAGACTATTATAATACCCACACCTCAAAGGTCTTCTAGAAAATTCAGAGTTACATGTGAATGAAAGCCCATTATAAACTGTAAATCACCAAAGAGATGAGGTTGTTTTTTACCCCGCCCCCCCCCGCCCCCCGGCTCCTGCAACCATAGTTAGCTCTATTCTTCCTGGTGTAAAATTATAATTAATATTTCCTCATATGTAGGTTAACTTTAATTCCTTGAGGGCGGGAATCATTTCTTCCTGAACTTGGTAGTGTTCCACGTAACTATTAATAGTAGAGAGTAGAGCAGTAGGAGATACTTGACAAATTATTTTAGCAAGTTGGTAAGTGAAGGTATGCTATAAAAGGAGGAAAAATATATGTGAGAATAGCTTTTTAGAGTAAATATTTCAAATCGTGAAAGTGTGTGACTCACCAAGAGAGTTCAGAGCCTGAAGATAAGGATGGAATTAAACACAACTTTGGGACAAGCACAATGAGAATCAGTAAACAGCAAAGGGAAAAAAGGCAGAAAGTAAACAGATAATTCAGAATGATCAGCATTATAAAAATCTGAAGAGTATCATCAAATGGTAATTCAATAAATAACTTCTGCTCCAAAAAGGATCCAAACAAATTTCAATTAGCTGCCATTTCACCAGTCAGGAATTTCTAATAACCATCCATTTATCTAATAACCACACTCTAGCACAGAGATAACTCAAGTTTCTAATGAGCGCCTCAAGATTCAAAAGTTCCTTGTGAATTATCAAAGGATGGTAATGTGGTGTCCGTTGTAATTTTAATATTAATTGTGTTGTTTGATTACTGCTAATCCACATATGATAATAAGTGCCTTTGACCAGAGCATTTGCTTAATCAGAACCTTCTACACTCCTTCTAAGTAAAAGGAGTTTTATTGGGAATGAGGGAAAATTGCACATAAAACCATTTTCTCGGTCTGTTTCTTAAGGACATGCTTACCAGTCAGTCTTGCAACATACCAAGCCAATAATCTCTACCGCCTCTTCAAAGCCCACTACTTTGTGTCTTTTTAACTGACATTTTGGAATTCACCTGAAAACACCAACAATTTGCCAAGACAAACTTGGCCTGTGGAGAAGACACCATATTCAACATCAATCTGGAGAAAACAACTTACTTCGTTCTTTTAATTCATTATGATTTTAACATTTATTATCACATCGTTATCACAATTGGAGGATTATAACTAATTCCTAGGAAAAGTGGCCCCTAGGCAATCAAGAGTTAAGACTAGAAAGTTCATCCTCTGTGCTCTCCTCTGTCTCCTTATCACAACCCCTCCTTCCCTGTGGTACCACCAAATGAATAATGTCTCAGACATACTTTTTGCAATGCTAATATTTGAACAGTAAAAGATACCTTAAGACCTTCATCAAGATTTTTTAAGGCCTCATTTAATGTCAGTGTCAAGGTTCTGTGAGGAATAATTAATATAACAAAACAAGGTCTGTATACCCCATCGATCGCCAGGGAATTTATGCAGGTAACTCATTAATGCTGGCGGGGGTTCTGCATGTAAATCCCGAAGCCTCGATAGGGAAATGGGACCCAATGATTTTTTCCCCCTATAAAAAACACAAACAATGACAAGTATAAAAGCAGATAACCTGAATATCTATACAAACGGCTATATGGCCTGTAAAAGTTTTCCATTTACATCCTGTCACCTCTTCTTTGCACATGTATAAAAGATGGGACAATTATTTCAACAAACCTACCCATATAAATCAACACAGTTTTGCTGTGGGAAGACTGGGTGTTTAAGGCATTTAATATTTCAGCATCGCCAGATTATCACCAGGATCCATTTCGCTTTGTGGTCAAGTACATGATTAGCACTGTGACAGAGTATTGGCCATTTTCGTATGAAGATCTGCAAATCCTAGTAAACAAATACCAGTTGGAAAAATTAAGAACAAGTCTGTGGACTGGAATGCACCCTACTTGTAATGGGAACAAAAAGCTGGCAATCAATTCTAAAGAAAAAGCTAAATCACAGCAGAATGACCTACTTTAAGGCATTTGCCAAAGAGGCAGTGTTTTTAGACAGCTCTTCTGAAGTAGCGTCTTTCTGTCTATGCCATCTGCAGATTTATTACTCTGCCTGAAAAAAACAACCAAAAAAAAAGCTCTATTTGAATGATACTAAGAGCCTGGTCTATAGGAAAGATTCCAGTATTGTGGGTACCACACCCACACCTACTGATGTGGTCCAAGGTTTTGCTTTAGAGGCACCTAATTAAGAAACCCTGACTCATTTACATGGAGACGTTTGATCTAAATTACACTCCAAACCGCACCAAATTGGGAGCATCTGTGAATGTGAAATGTTTGTTCCCTGTGACGGCTAGAACAGGGCCAGCTCTGGACGGCACATGTTCAAGTGACGAAAAATATTTCACATGTAACGTACTTCTGAGACCCACTTTTCCACTAATAATTCATAGTGAGCCTAACCAGTATCTGTACTTCCACAATTATTTCAGGCTGTGAAAAATTATGTCACTATTTTTTTTCTGCAGCTAGAAAGAGGTAGAAGACCACCTACTTAGTTTGTTGTCATTGATAAAAAGCCTTAAGCACAGCCAATGGCAAAAAGACAAAGCTGGATAGTGCAGAGGCTGGTCGAGATGTATATATATCTCAACTGGGGATCCACAAATGCAGAGCAGTGATCTAAAGAGATAAGTTTCAGGGACTACCCCCACCCACCCATGACTGCCTTAACTTCTCCAGTCTATCCTTGCTGACTCTCAGCAAGGCTTTGCTTTCCAACTCTGAGGCTGTACTTACATTCCAACGAGACAGCCATAGGGTGAGGATATTGATAGGGCAGAGGTCACACTATCTGCAATCAGAGAACATCCAGATACAGTCTATCTCATTTCTACCAGGTAAACAGTCTAAGAAAGCAAAAAGAAAGCATTCTGCCACTGAATGCAATGAACAGGGCTCAGCCCGTAATTCACATGAAAGAGTGTTGTATTTCAAGCACAATACACAGAGTTTTATAGATACAGTCACCCCGCACTTTGGTACCTGATGGCCACTTTACCTTATTAGGCCATATATCACCTATGTTTCAGCGGGAGTCCAAGGGACAAGAGAGAAACTTTAAAAAAGAACGCCAGATTCTTTTGTCTAAGAGAGATATTAATGCATTTATCTGATGTACTGTTTTTTGCAGTAGCTAGAATGAGATTTGAATATATTAATATTTTCAGCAGCAGAGCCCAGGGAGCCCAGTTAATAACTTATGCATGGATACATAGATATACTTCAGACAGAGGTAAGGTTTTCAGCTCTCGTGTTGGTAATACTCAGAGAGATCGAATGAAAGGGGCTGTTCTCTACGAGTCTTTGTTGTGGGCATGCATTGTAACAGTATGGAGCCAGAGTTCTTCTGGTTGTCTACACAGCCTGGATTCAATAAACTGTTATATATGCATATTATGACAATGTGGTCTAGGAAACCAGATTTTTTTACTCTACCTTCAAGTGCCTCTGTAGCCTAAATCTGGTGCTTATTTTTCTTGTCCCCGTTCAATATGTTAACATATTCATAATTTGACACAGGTTATGTTCATTTTATAATTAAAGTTATGGATGTATTTGGGAAAGCATTCAGATTAGACTGAATTAAAACAATTTATCTTTTTCTATAATGTACTATAGGGTTCAATGTGAATCTGAAGTCTGGATAATCCTTGGCTATATTAGTTTGCTGGGGCAGCCATAGCACAATACCATACCCTGGGTGGCTTCAACAATAGAGGTGTATCTCTCACAGCTCGGGAGGCTCGAAGTCCAAGATCAAGGTGTCAGCAGGGTTGGTTTCTTGTGAGGTATCTCTCCTTGACTTGCATATGGCCACCGTCTTCCTGCTCTGTTCTCACATGGTCTTTCTTCTGTGTTTTCATGTCCCCAGTGTCTCCTAGTGTGTCCAAATTCCCTCTTCCTTTAAGGACACCAGTCAAATTGGATTAGAGTCCACTCTAATGGCCACGTGTATTTTAACTTAATGACCTCTTTAAAGGTCCTGTCTCTGAATGTAGTCATATTCTGAACTAATGAGAGTTAGGGCTTCATCCTACAAATTGGGGTGGGGTGAGACCATTCAGTCCATATCACAGACCAAGGGTATATTCACATCAAGCTGCTGACATGCACTATGCCAAATGTATATTCATTTGAGCCCCAAACTAAAGCCTAAGTGAATGGTTTTGAGCCTGTATTATTTTTTTCAGTATGATTCTCAGTTATGTCCTCCATCAATAAGAAACAATGATGACTTCCTAAGGCTTAGGGGAACAAGCAGCAACGTGACTCTTCTCATACCTTCTTGCTAGACTGGAAGGAAGCAACTCCCGTGTACAGTAAGTGTTACCACAGTGCCCGGCCGAGCCCCACCCCGCCTTCAGGGACCCCGGGCTGGAGGCATAAGTGCCTCTTTCTCCATTACTGCCGCCCTCCATTAGGAGCAGATAATGCGAGAGATACCACTTTCACAATAAAACATTGCACTTACACCACACCTTTCAACTCAGCATTTCCAAATGCTTTAAAAATCATTATTATTTTTATTATTTATTTGTGGAATCCCAGCAGTCTACTCAGCACTGGGAAGTGCAGCAAAAGCCACAGAGCTATGTTCTCAGTTACGCAGACTTAACCCAGTGCTCAAGTTTCCCCCTTGATGTGCCAGTAAAAGAACTGAAGGTGGACATCTGCGTGTGCATGCACATCAAGGAAAAAAATGGGAAAAGACAGCTTAGGTCTGAGTTAGCCTGCTACTTGGACACCTGAAGAAAGTTAGAAAACAGTCATTTTTTAGTGTCATTTTCATAAACTAAGAATCAAGCCAAGAAAAAGGCAAGAAAGCAAACACATAGTTTTATAATCTAAAATTCAGAAAATGGAAATGCATTTTCCTAATCAAGGTCATCTACACTAACACACTTAAAAGGATTATTAAGCAACGCATGAAGTAGCGATCAATCAAGCTCTGCTTATTGTTCACCAGTCATTACTTCCTGGGTCAAATCTGCTTGATACTCAGTTTAATACAGTCTTTCATCAAGTCAAAAGGCCTTAGAGAGAAACTTTCACTGGCCACCCACATTTTCCAGCAGGACTGTTGCCTGGTCCACTTCACTTTTGTTTTCCAAGTTTTTAATCATCACTGCCTGCTCTACCTCAGTTGAAACGACGACTGTTCTTGACCTCCATGGTGGTGAATAGATGCTGTTCATTCCTGTAATGCTAGAACCTGGTCATGCCTGGCACACACTAGGTGTTCAATAAATGTTTGTGAGCTGCGCGAACAACGCATTTTCATAGTACTCTATATGGCAGCCTCAAAGTGACTATGACACATCCCTCTCCCTCAATGACATTATAAGTGAAGACAGATCACAACAAAACAGAGATATTTCTGTTGCAGATTAAAAACCTGATGAAATAATGATTTAGATTGCCTTAAATCAAAGTGACAATACATTTTTAGAAAGTATATGTTGAAAGTTATTGACTACTCTTGAAGCCAAGGAGGCTTTTCTAAAAGAAGTATAAATTTAGGAATTTTCGTGATGACGGGAGGGCAAAATCATAAAAGGGTTAAGTGTTCTAGAGCATGGGGTAGGACCATGATGAAACATTAAAGGTAGAAATAGAGGTCAGAAATGTGACTTTAGAAAAACAGAAAAGGCAAGGGAGTTGGGAGATAGAGGAAAGTTAGACTGCTTGGAGTGTTCTAAAGAAAGCTTTCAAAAAAGGTAAAGACCACTGTGTATAGACAACTACACTGAAGACAGAAAAGGGTTTTGTTAGTAACATGATTGGGAATATAGTCAGGTAGAAATTCCAAAAATAGGAGCTGCTATCATGCAGCCAAAGTGAGAAGGATGTTTCCCTGGTCATCTCTGCTTGGTGCCAGACTCCATGCCCTGCCATCCTGAATTGTCCCCAAAGCTGGAAGTTTAAAAAGGCCTAGACACACACTCTAACCATATATTTCTCTCAATATGTGATCTGACAATTAAGTTCACAAACTTGCCACCATGTGCTTACGTTGGCAGCACCATACAAACAACTTGGTAAGGTTTCATAACCTTGGTATATCAGTGTCTCACAGCTGTGTTCATGTCGATGTGTAGCAATGTCTTGCTGAGTGGCGTTCATTATTGCTGTTGCATGTTTTTGTGTGCTATTGCCAGAATGTTGGAGCTTGAATTAGAGTAACATTAAAATTTAAAACATTAAATTTCTTGTTAAACTTGGCAAGAGTGGAAGTGAAATCAGGACCGTGTTAGTCCAAGTTTATGGGGATAATGCCATGAAGAAAAGAAATGTGCAAATGGATTAACCATTTTTCTGAGGGGAGAGAAAGTGTCACTGATGAAGAGAGGTCAGGATGGCCAGTAACAAGCAGAACTGATGGAAACATTGCAAATATTCAACAAAGTGTGCATCAAGATCATCGGCTGACTGTGAGAAGCATAGCAGGCCAAATAAACACTGATAGAGAAACAGTTAGGAAAATCTTAACTGAAAATCTTGGCATGAGAATGGTGTGTGCAAAAATGGTCCCAAAGGAGCTCTTGCATCATAGCAATGCACCAGCTCACACAGCACCGTCTATGAGGGAGCTTTTAGCCAGTAAACAAACAACTGTATAGGAGCACCCTCCTTACTCACCTGATCTGACCCCCAGTGACTTTTTTCTTTACCTGAGGATAAAGGAAATATTGAAAGGAAGACATTTTGATGACATTCAGGACATCAAGGGTAATGTAATGACAGCTCTGATGGTCATTCCAGAAAAAGAGTCCCAAAATTTCTTTGATGGCTGGGCTAAGTGTTGGCATCTGTGCATAGCTTCCCAAGGGAAGTACTTTCAAAGTGACCATAGTGATACTCAGCAATGAGGTATGTGGCACTTCTTCTAGGATGAGTTCTCAAACTTAATTGTCAGACTACGTATACATGGTGAGTGAATTACAAAAGGGTATTTCTTGTGCTTAGAGAAAGGTATGCACTATTTGTTTGTTTTTCGCTGTCTCAAATTGGTAATTTGAGTCAGAGAGACTGCGTGCCATTCTGTATTGTACTATGTTGAAGCTCACATATACTGAGCACCTCAGACGACGGATGTTACAAAACAGGAGAGAGTAAGAGGTGTCTTCTGAAAATGAGTGAACAAAGTCACTAAGAAGTTTCCAGCCTCATCTAGAAACCAACCACATAACAGCAGCACAGCTAGAAACAGAATTCAAAAGTCAAAAGTGCCTAATTGCCCTACATTTTTTTAAAAAATCATATTGCATGACTTGGCTCAAGCTGCTTTATTATATTTTGTATTTAGATTTTCAACATTTATTCCCAAGTGCAGAGTCTCTTTAAAAATGTAGCCGTTGAGTTTAAAATCAGGAAGCAGTAAAGTGGCTTCCAGACACATATGGAAGGTTTTTGTTTGGGGAGGGGTAGGAAGGAGTTTTCTGGGGTTTTTTTGTTTTGTTTTTTTTAGTTCTGTGGAATTTCAGTCCAATCAACACCTAGGCCACTCCTTTATATAAATAAAAAAAAAGGAAGAAAAAATTTTTTTTCTTTTAATGATTCAGTGCTCAGAGAATTTCTCACAGACATCTGAGAGCTTAAGAGGCAAGTGGAGGTGGAGCACGAATAGTAAGCAATAGCTGACTCTTATTCTCATTTTCAAGAGGGAAATGGCTTATTGGTTTTAGAGGTGTCAGCACTAGAAAGGAAGCTGTCCAATCCTCTCCTCTCAAAGATGAGCAAACTTGGAACTTTCCCAAGTCATCTAGCCACTCTGCCATTCTATAACCCAAGTTTACTTTAATTGTTGAAAGAAAATGAAAATAAACTACCTTGAAGGCACTTCAGCTCCAACTGACTAATTATTCTAGGTCATTAAATACAGTTAGACTTATTAGATTTTTGGCTTCCAATGGGGGTACTTTCATCACATAGGTTTCCCTTCTATAACATTGTCGGTTCTTCCTCGTTGTCTTAGCTCTGCCTGGTCTCCCTAACCGTTACTTCCATACATGAATGCTTCATTCCACCAGATGAATGAATTTTCTCATCAACTTCCACCATACCTCATGCATCCCCATCTCTAAGACTTTGGTCCTCACTCTTCCCCTCCAATCCAGGCTCCTCTCTGTGTTCTCTGCCTGTCCCAGATTCTACCACTTCTTGAGAGGATCTGGCTCAGCGTCCAGCTCTTACAAGATGTGCTGATCAGAGATCTGGTCTTATCTGCAGAGCTCTTTCCCTACTCTGAATCCACAGCCTTTCTTATGAATAGCCATATAGGTGAATTTGACATTTACATACAGTACAGTGATTGTAGGGTAAAGGCTAGTTTTATTCTTTTTTGATTCAAGAAGAATGTCTAACATGAATAGATGCAATTTATTAAGCACTAACCATGTGTCTCATACTTTGCTGAATATTTTTAAATGTATGATCTCAATTAAACAACCATAAAAAGTGATATCATCATGGTAAAATAAACTTTACCATGTAAAGTTTCATCATCCTCAACTGATGAGACCAAAATCTAGCATCTAGAGAGAAGGTGTCATTTTTCTAGATCACCCAACAAAAAAAGTGATGAGAACAGTATTTGGAATGCAGGTCTGGCTAAATCCAAAGCCCTTATGCCCAGCTTCTGTGCAAAACTGCCTCCCTTCTCAGAGTAACTTGCACATAAAAACCACCAAATATTTGTGGTTCTAATTGATGAATGAATGAATTATATGGAACCTGATTCCTGCACCGATTTGACTTGTGAAAGAGAAAATAATAAGAAATTCTGAAAATAATAAGAAATTCTGTATCTTTGTGCATCTGGCCAGATGTGTAGAGAGCACAAGGGAAACAGAAATGTTCTCAGAAGCTAGCAGCCAAGTCCATCACTGGATCCCTACCTGGATGACTCACAGGGAATGTAGCAGGTCTTGAGTCAAATTTGGCCCACACCCAGTAAGCATTTGGAACTTCATAGCATGCTTTTTTAATATTATTCTCACCCCTCATTTTACCTTCACTTTTGCTTCCTTACTCATTTTAAATGTATTTTAACTTTTTATATTGAAAGCATTTTTAGAGATACAGTATGTTCTTTTATTTAATAAAGTAAGAAGTATAAGTCAGGTTATTACATAATAAAATGAATTAACAAAATAAAACTGGTGCTGAGATTAACAAAATAAGTTCAGAACTGCTCACTGAAAGGGTAGAAGTAGGTGGCTCACAGCTTCACATATAATTTTAGCCAAGCATGGAACTATGATTGTGGAGTTGTGTTTCAGGGACTATCTGAAATGTGCAGAGTTTCAAGAGGTATTTAAATGATGCAGGTTGTCAGTATATTAAAATCAAAAGAGTTTAAAGGCCAATGGAAAAGATGTGAGATTTTCATAGAATGAAAAAAAATTCACTAACCAGTATACGTATCTCCTAGTTCGAAAATGATTTTACCTTTAAATACCATGAGATTTGCAAACTGATGTTTTTTTAAAAAGAGATGAGGATTGACTAACACTGAAAGATACAGTTTTCTTGAAGTTTCTTGGTACATTAATATCAAGACAATAAAGAAAACACCCCCAAAGCCTCTTTTTTTTTCCCCAAGCTCACCAGATGGCATTTCTCTGTGTTGGCATCACCGACACTCGATTGTGTTTTCTGATGGAAAGGGAGGCAGGGAGCCACCGATCCCTTCTAGTCATGTCATATGAACATATCTCAACTTTGAATAAAGAAAGCTTTTGTCCATCCAGGAGCCTTCCGGTTGTGGTAAAGGAGCAGTGACGTCGACTCGGCTCTCAGTTCATGGGAACAAAATTAGTTCTATGAATGAGCCATGGGCAAGAGGAGGGTTAGATAAGGGAAAAGAGCATTTTTTTTTTCAGAGATGTGGGGTACAAGTCAGGATTAGCTACACAAGTAGGCTTCATGCAGAAAAGAATATTTCTTATCAAATTGTCATTGTGCCCTCTGCTTGGCCAGTGAGCATCATTGTCTAGGACGAGTTCCCAAGGATCTCTGAAGGATCTGAAGGATTTGAGTCAATCCCTTTCTAGGAATGCTGAAAAGTATGGGTATCTGATTTTTTTTAACTACAGGCATGTGTGTGACCAAATAAAGCAGATCCCTGAAGAGTCTTTTTGCAGATGAATATATAACATTTGTACTTTATCCCAGCCCATTTGGGAGAGTGAAGGCCCTTCAAAAGTAATATAATCTGTGAGGACTGAGGATTTGGTACTCAAGACTTCAATGAACTTTGCCTTCAATTACTGATTTCAACTCTAAGCTAAAAAAATTAAACTACCCAACTTTGTTTTTCAGAAATTACGGTGGCAAGTTTAACAAACCTATTTCCCAACTCATGTGTTATAAAACAAGCTACCATAAATCTTCAGTCAGAAGCTATCTATAAATGTATTCAGAGATTAAAGAATTCATTTCCATCTCTTCATTTGCTTAGTATGAGACTATGAAGCAAGAATTTTCCTCTCTGTTAAAGGGTTTTTACTCCTACCTAATAAGATAAAAAGTGTATGTTTTGGGGATGACTTCAGTATTAATACCTAAGATTGAATTCTTAGTGGTCTTTACAGTGTTTAAGTTCAAGTGATAACTACAATATCTACAGTATGTTTTTCTTAAAATTTTTTCATTTTTTAAGAAATTCTTTATCTAAATTTTTGCAAAAATTATTTCTACATAAGTCTTGTTTTAAGAAAAATCTTTTATGCAAATTTATTTTTATAAAAACTAAAATATAATCTAGCAAAATCAGCAAATTCAAATAAATCTTAATTCTAAAATGAATTTGTTTTTATGTTGGCCTACCTTCATTCGTGTTAATATTTGATCTTGATCTTTTTGTGAAGTATCTAATCTAACCAGTCTAGGATGTGAGGACAGCGCCTACCTTGTTTAGATGTGCGTGAACGCTAAGCTCCCCTTCAAACAATCACAGTCCTTTTCTCATCAGAGATAGCCAGGGGCAGCAGCCAAGGGTGAAGGAGATCCATCATGAAATGTCCAGTGTGAATGTGTTCTCCCAATTTACTTACTGACCTTCAGCTTGCAGTCATACTCCTGACCCTCATGAGATGGAGCCTAAGGGGGAAATGGCACTGAGGACCGATTCCTGTGTCCTGTTGGTCTGTGGTCTCAATTAAGTGCTAATTAATTACCACTGGCATCTTTGGCATTGCTTGTCAAATTGCATTTAGGAGTATCTTTTCACTGTTTAAGCATCAGTAATCCCAAATCCACAGCTAAAAATCCCATGTCTTACTATATCCTCTTCTTTTTTTTTCCTATTTAAAACTGTGTTTAAAAATTCAACAAATATATCTATAACCACTGCAGGTAGCTTTCAAATACAACAAACAGGAATTGGTATTGTCAATTTTGATTAATAGTACTTCATTAATAAACATCCTGTTATTCAGTCTCCACCTGCAGTTGCTGATGTTGCCTGGAATCAATTAACTCATATAATTTGATTTATTTTACAAAGACATTTTGGGATGTGCTGTGCTGATGATAAAGGTTCTATTTTAGCAGTTCTTGATTGCAAGTTAGATTGTACCTGAGTGGATTTCTGCTTCTGGGTGTGTATACATGAGTGTGTGTCTTGCAAGTGAGTAGGATGAAAATATTCATTGAAGAAGTCTCAAATTAAAGAGTTCATTTTAAACATGGTGGGGAGTAATCATCCTGAACATTCTGACTTTATCTGAAGACTGTAAGAAATGTAAATCCTAAAATGGTATGTATCCTTTCTTAATCAGAACATTTTATTTAGAGCATCAGCAAATCTTCCTTTAAATTAAAGAACAAAATAATATTGCTAATTACCAAAGTTAAAATACCTTCTAGAACTAAGATATTAGAGGCAAATACTAGATTCACCTTCATGTATAATTATCTTTCATTCTTTCTTTCTTTCTTTTTTTTTTTTTCTTTTGCTTTGAAATTTATTTTTCTCTCCTAAATATTTACAAGCCATGGTTTCTGGATCAACTGGGTTGATCCCAATATGTGCTATGTGAAAACATATCTAAGGTACCTAAGAGATGCTAAGTTTGGTACAAGTGACAAAAGCACAACTCAAGCTATTTAAGCAAAAAAAGAGAATCTAGCCGGGCTCGGTGGCTCAGCCTGTAATCCCGCACCTTTGGGAGGCTGAGGTGAGTGGATTGCCTGAGCCCGCGGGTTCGAGACCCGCCTGGGCAAGCGAGACCTCATCTCTACAATAAGTCAAAAAATTAGCCGGGCGTGGTAGCG
>CAUYQG010089710.1:0-34791 GCA_963574415.1 Tarsius wallacei
TTTCCTTCTCTCTGGGGTGTGCAAACACTGATGTTGAGATGAGCCTATCCGGAAATCCTTCCTCCGAAAGTCTCCAGGCGGTTTCTTCCACTTCAGTTTGGGGGTGACTCTGGGGCCCTTTATGAAAACAGCTTGCGAAGGAGACCAGGAAGCCGATTGGTGTAGCTGCTGCACCTCCCAACTTCTGTTCCTCTTTCCAGAACCACACGGAGGATGGCCTGGGGCAAAGGCTGTGTCTGGCTTTTGGTCCTTCTTCCTGCCTACACACGTCAACAGTTTTAATGGGAAACGGCCCATAAGAAGACATTTCCTCCTGCGTGAGTAGGAGGTGGATGTGGGTGCCCACCTGGATAGTAGTAGGAACAAAAGCAGGCCTGGCTGGGATTCCCAAAGAATCTGCTCCTAGTACGCAAGAGTTGGATGCTCTGGGGCTACGTTTATTCTGTGGATCATATGCCTGGGTCTACGTGAGACCTCCTCTCCAAAGTGTCTGATTTTGATCCATAACTCTTCCATTTTAGAAGCCTTCCGGAACCTGTTATTGAGGAAAAGGGAGGAGGAGGGGCCATCTGGCTGGCAGTGCAGTCCCCAGGGGGCCCAGAAGGGAGCATGCCACTGTCCCCTCTGCCTGAAATGAACCAAAATGGGTCAAGACAGAAACTGAAGGCACAGAGAGTGGGGGTTGCCATGGCAACAGGCAGCTTGGAACTCCACCGGGGTACCTCAAGCTTCATCAGTAGGTCCCCACTGGATGCATGATACGGAGTGAGTGTCATTTTTTCATATGGATGGAGACCATGCTTCACCCTTCATGATGCTGCGAAATGGAGATCTGATCAATTCGGAATCCATTTGAAAGTAGTTAAATGCACGGAGAAGACACCTAAGGAAAATAGTAGGGGTGGCTGCTTCTGAAAGAACCCAAGGGTCATAAGTAGAAAACTTAAATGTCATCATCCTTTCTTTCCTAGTCTGATTTTTTTCGTAAAGTAGTCTGTGTTGGTCGGGCTCCGTGGCTCAGCCTGTCATCCCAGCACCCGCGAGCTGGAGACTAGCCCGGAAAACTTGGCGAGACCTCGACTCTACAAGAAATCACAAAATAAGCCAGGCATGGTAGCGTGCACCTGTAGTTCCAGCTATTTGGAAGGTTGAGGCGGAAAGATCTCTGGAGCCCAGCAGGTCAACGCTGCAGTGGCCATGAGCATGCCACGGCACTCCAGCCTGGGCAATGGAGTGAGACGCCAACTCAAAAAAAAAAAAAAAAGTCTGTGTGTCTTTTCAAGACAACTCATATTCCGTGTCCTCCCTAGTAGATCCGTAAAGCCTTTCCTGGCTCCCCAGTCCAAACTGTGTCATTCGCATAGGTCTGTCCTCCTGCAGCCAGAGCAGTGTACACCCCACAACCCCGAGAGATCCCCTCTCCAGCCATTCACTTAGTCATGAGCAGTCCTGTCGTCTCTCCTGTCTGTCCATGTGGAGCCCTCGTCTAGACCGCAGATGCCTACAGGACAAGGACGGCTTCTTCTCAGCTGCCTCCCAACCCCCACCAGGATACGGAGGAACTGAAGCGAGGTGGCCCACGTTCTGCACAGCTCTGCCCCACACTCCCATGGGGGGCACCAGCTGCGGGGTCTCCTGTCAACGCCTGAGCTGTGTTGGCTCATCCTGGTAGAACTACCCTCAGTGAGCCTCACTACCTCCACCTGAAAGGACCCTGGTTAAATAACATGATCCAAGCGAGAATCGTAAGGGACAACCGTGCGGGGTTACTCTTACTGTATATGATAATGAAGAATATTCTGGATTTTTATATTGGCACAAAGAAATTTCATGTTTTAAATGAGTTTATGCTGAGGACGTGTACACATGTCGAGAGAGAATTCTTATTCACATGCCAGTTTTTGCTAAATAGAAAAAGTATGTAACATCTAATAGAAGTGCTGGAGACAAGAATAAGGGATATAAGAAAAAACATTAACAGGTGTTCATCAGGGATCTGTCATGTGCCTACCATAAAAACATTGGTTGACATGGTGGAAAATTTTCATTTTTGACCAACGTCTTTCAAAAAGTAAGACAGATAAGGTTTTTTATAACTAGGAGAAAGAAATTGAAAGAGAAGTTGGCTCTAGTTGAGAGAAAAATATATGGCAAAACAAGTTATATTTCTCATCATTCTCCAGGCATTTTCATTATTATTATGTTTATTTGATTATTATTACATTACTGGATTTCTTGCTGATACATTTAAAGGCATAAGTGATTATTGGATTAATGGGTCATTTAATAACTGAAGCAATGTTTGTTCAACACAGTTGAACTTGAAAAACTATAATACAATTCCATTGCAATGAGCACGCCCTTAAAGGGTGTAAATATTATCCAAGATCCACATATTTGGGGAAAAGAATAACAGTGTCAATGTCTAAACCGTGAAAGGACAATATAGACATTGTTTAAAGTTCCGTTATGAAGGGAGGTGGTCCGGTAGTCACACATCGCCAGCAGGGCCTTAAACCCTGGCTGTGATTGTCTGAGTGCAACGGTAGTGGCCGAGCCAGACTGCTGCTGGGCGGGACGTGTGCTCGGAGGTAGAATGCCCTTGGACGTCTTCAAGGCTATTAGCATAATTGCTCTGATGAAGACAGTCAACTAGACAGACAATAGATGCACCCTCAGTGTCCTCATTATTGAGTTAATGGGTCCTCGTTGTTTGGCCTTACTGTGAACAGTCCTTAGCCATGAAAAGGACATTTTGCTGAAGGAGTCTGATGATTGTGTTGGTCAAAGAGTGGCGGGAGTGTCATCGAGGGTGGGAGAGAGCCGATTCCGTGGGTGCTGAAGACTTCCGCGGTGGGGCTCAAGGGACAGATGGCATGACTGTAGCTCCTCCTTGCCTTCGAAAAATCACCGAGCCTGATTCAATGCTCTTATCTTGCAGTTATGGAAACGGAGGCCCAGGCTTCCCCAAAGCCCTGTGGCTACTGAGCACCAGGGGTCATGCACACAGCATCTGCCTGTCCTGCCCCAGACCTGCCCTCTGACTCTTCTACCTGTCCGGGTCCGCACCACGCCCAGGTTGCCCGACGGCTGTCCTGAACCCTAGCCGCCCTTCAGACACCCATTTCTTCCTGCATCCTGTGCATCATGGCAAAAACAGAGGCAAGTTCCCCATCCACACCCAGACCCCCAGTGACCAACAAGCGTGGCCGTCCCAGACCCGTCCTTCCGGCCACTTTCCTTTCAAGGCTCCTGCCTCCTTCCTGAGAAGGCTGTTCCCTCCTGCTCTCTGCTTCTCCCCCTGCACACACCGTGCTCCATCGTGTGGCCTTCTAAATGCTTCTTCAGAATGCTTGTCACACCCTGGCCTCATCATGACCATTGACTTCCGCGTTGGTCTCTCGTGTGTTCCCTCCCCACTGAACGCAGCTCTACAGGAGCACGAAACGTGTCTGCCCTGTCCCCTCAGCACCCCCACTCAGCACATCTGTTCCGTTCACCATCACGCCCCTCATCCAGGAATGGCGCCGCCCACTGAATGCTTTTGAGTGGATGGGTGATTTTCACTCAGGTCCATGCCAGCTCAGCAGGTCAAGCCTGAACACCTTATGTTCCCATCTGGGCATGGCTTAGCCTGGTCCCTCTCAAGCAGAGCCAGCTGCAGGGATTGAGGGTGGCACTCTATGTAGGAAGTATGATCCCGGGGCAGCAGGGGTGAGGGAAAGGCAAGGGAGGGGCGGGGTGGGAGACGGCGGCAGGAACGAGGCACCACAGTGCATCCCCATGCTAAATACTACCCACGACAGTCCTTGAAGACCTGCAACCTGTCTCTTGGCAGGTGCAGGATGTGGGGACATGTGGGACACCCCAAATGGCATGTTGGCGAAACCACACCTGGCAACTACGGAAGAAGGAAGGAATTGCCTTCTGTTGGTCCCAGCTTGTCCCTCAGGGAGTCAACTTCCCTCACTCCCCAGTGGTGTTAACTGTCTTCTCTGATAGTCGCTCAGAAAGCCAAGTCCATGCCCTGGAGGCCAGGAGGTGCCAGGCACTGTGGGTGTGTGGCTTGTTGGCCTCTGGCCGGTAATCCAGGGGCTCCCCCACATCTCTCTCTCGTGGTGGCACCAGCTACAGAGCCAGGGTCACCCCAAAAGAGTTCAGAGTATCAGCACTATTGTCTCTCATTCACACAGTTGTAGTTAATTCAGTTCTTTAAAGAAGCCCTTAGTTATTTTTGCTTTGCAAGTCTTTGTATCCGCTGGCTTAGTTCAGGGTAGAACTCTGGGAGCTTAAACATAAATGTTTCTTAAACATAACAAGCAAAGCACTCTCATATGGGCCATGATGAATATGGAGGGTAGTAGGTTGGTTCCTGCCTCAGTGAACTTCCAGTTCAGTTGAGAATGTGGACGGTGGTGTAGATGGTCGAGGAGAGGAAGCCAGTGATGGGTGTGGCCCTTAAAGCTCACCCCACCTCGAGTACCTTCTGACAGCTCTATAGGGAAGATATCTTCTTTCTAGACAGCAGAAGTCTCCAGATCCCAAGATCAACAAGCTGCAGCGGGCATCTCCAGTTGAGGTAAAACCCAGGCAGCGTACACCAAACACGGGCGATTGCACGAGCCAGCCCGCAAGAGTAGGTTGGCTCCTTTATGACTGGCCTCCAGGGGTCTTTTTTGCACATCCACTCTCTGGCTCTGAGGAAGGTGGTGAAAAGCTCTTCTGAGGCTGGGGCTGGACCTGGGGCTGGCACTACCCGGGGCTGTTCTCGTCACGCCTGGTGGGTGACGCTGGCAGCTGGCCCGCACACCTACTCACAGGCTTCTGGGGCATCAGCAAAGGGAACGGAGATGGAGAAATTATACAGGCTGGGGAAGGGAGATGCAAGTGTGGGGGGACTTTAATAAGATGGAGCATGGGGTGTATGCAGGCTGAAGGGTATGACCCGAGGAGAGGGGCATGACAACCGATGAAAGGGAGTCAGTCACCATGGGCATGACATCCAGAGCAGAGGAGGGATGGGAGCCAGGGCACGGAAGGTTCTGCCCAGGAGGGTAGCATGGCTGGATTCCTGCCTGCACGCACCTGCAGTGTAGGTGACAGTTGGGTCTCTCTCTTCTCATGTAAAAAGCACAGATACACATGCAGCACATAGGCATGTGATGTGTCTGTGGTGTCAAAATTTCCTGGGGGGAACCATTAGGAAAAAGATACTTAAAAAAACTTTTTTTTCAAGACCAACATGCAAAAATCAATTCCATTTCTGCATAACTGCAACACGCAATCAGATAAGAAAATTAAGAAAACAATTATATGTACAATAGAACTCAAATGAATAAAATACTTTAATATGAGCTTAACCAAGGAAGTTAAAGACTTGCACGATGACATATAAAGACTTTTCAGGGGCAGAATCCTAAAAGGTTGGGCGATGCCAGCCTGCGGCCACCTGCGAAAAGACCAAGCATCCCCGCGTGGACGTGAGCAGGGGCTCAGGTGGAACACGGGAAGCTCTCCCAAGAGCACCATCTCCTTAGTGAAATGAGGAGCAAGAGGGGCAGTTAGGAGGAGGAGATGGTGAATCTTGCAGGGGTGGCCAGGGGCGAGACAGTCTGAAACGTGTCTTCGAAGGGAATTAGCCAAAGACTCACTTGACACCGGTGGACATCTTCATGGGAGACCAGTCAGCACGTGTGAACTTTGCCCTGACACAGCCAGGTGCTTGGATGAGGCAGAGGCTGGGTGTCACCAGGGCTGGGACCTTACCCGGGGCGGGAAGGGATGGGGCATGCCCAACAGAGTGACCTTTGCAGTCCCCAGTCCCCGCCCTCTCTCGGTGCTTCCCCGGAACAGCACCTGTGGGTGGCGTCTCACGCCTGTGACTCTCCATCAAGGGCATCTTGTGGGCCCGTGTTCAAGACAGGTCAGAGTGCTGGGAAGCCCCAGGAGCAGCCTTCAGCCAGTGATGGCTGGGATGCCTCAGTTTCCCTGCCCCTCAGGGAAATGCCTCAAGGAATGTTCCACATGACAGCTCAGTGAATGCCCCAGCTCACTTCCTTCTGTTTCCTGCCTGACCACCTCCCGCCAGCCCTACCAAGGCTTCACCTCCAAAGCAAGACTTGCTCTCAAATCTGTGTCTGGGGTCAGCTTCCAAGGAAACCAAAAGAGGCCCACGTTAAGCAGTTTTTAAGCCAGGTAGGAAGAGAATTAAGATGTGATGGAGGGAATCGGGGTAGGAAAGAGAGGCTTGATAAACAGTGAGGAGGGACAGGATAGGGGGTCAGAGGACCAGCACATGCTGCAGTTAGGGAGCCGGTGACAGGACTGGAGGTGGGGTGCTTGTAGTCGGGATCATGCAGCTACTGTTGAAGAGAAAGTCAGGTCATGGCCACGGGCGTGTGTGACCTGGTGAGGCGGAGGCTGAGATCATTGCTGGTGAAGGATTGAGGGACTGAGGGGCCAGGGCCAAGGGCAAAACCACCTATGGAAGAGGGGCCATATGTGAGCTGGCTTCCACCTCTCCCATAGTCTTTCTGAAGGTTGTATGATAGACTGCACACAAAGGCTCGGGCGCAGAGCTCGGTGCATGGGGTGTGCCTGACAACAGTAGAGGTTCAAAGATGGGCATGTGATCCAAGCCCCAGCCCAACCTTGCCAAGGTCGTTCTGTGAACTCGATCAACTAGAGACACACTGTCTCCTCTCCTGGGCTGTGATGCTGCAGGGCTGTGGCCGCTGGTGGTCGCCCCTCCGTCCCACTGAGAGAGGGAGGGCATGGGGGGTAGCCCAAAGATGGAGCAGGCGGACGACAAGAGAAACTCCGGGGTGTCCAGGTCCTGAGTCAGTTGTCTCCACGGCCGGATCCACCCTTTCCCTCCAGTTACTCCGCTGGGTCTCGGACTCAGCAACACCTTCGTAAAAGCGTTCACTTGGTTTGGCGGAAGCGAGTTGGAGTCTAGTCCCTGTCACCTGAAAGTTGAAGCGACGGAAGGGACGTCACCCCTTGCTGCTGCCAGCCAGCGGGATCCGACACAAGGTTGCTGTGCGGAGCCCGGGATCACCGTGGTGAGGAGGCAGTGTCTTGAGTCCAGGGAGCATCCAGGAGGACGCATGCTTGAGCTCCTCTCCCCGCTGCTGTGGGCGGCCACATGGACCTCGGGTCACCTGGAAGAACCTCTAAGAGTTGGTCTCTCCACCCGAGTCACAGCAAAGCTGTGGTTGCTGTTGTCGCCGTGTCCCGCTCGCCGCCCCTCAAGGTTGCTAACGTCAGCGTCCACCTCATCTTTCCCCGTCCTGTCTACCACGCACACGGGAGACGTTTATTTTAGAATTTGTTTCCAGAAAAACGTTATTTCGCTCACAGAACTGAAAGACATTTCCTCTGTGGAAGGAGATCACGAAGGCATCCCCGTGTGTATTCGCATTGCCTGTTCGGAGGCTCAGAGGCCAAAAGCAGCCTCTGAGGGGCCCACAGGACCCTGCATTTTGCATAGTGAATGTGGATGACGTTTTTCCCCCGGTCTCTGTATTGTCATCTAATTTGTGTTTTCCTGAAACTCAAGCTTAATATCTTCCATTTTGATATTTTATTGTAAGTGTGATACAAATGTCTTATGCCTGGAATAAAGCAAAGTATGAATAAACAAGTATACACATTAGTATTCAACCTGAGGGATACCCCTTCACCTCACTGGGTGATTCTTTACTGCAGAATAATGCACCACCAAAGATGGCAAATTCTGAAGCATGCCCTTTACTCTGAAGCATGGCAGTAACAGATGATGACAAAAACAAAAAAACTAGGCTTGGTGTGGTGGCTTATGCCTAAAATCCCAGCACTTTGGGAGACTGAGGCGGGAGGATTGCTTAAGCCCAGGAGTACAAGACCAGCCTAGGCAATGTAGCCAGACTTCATCTCTATTAAAAAAATTTAAAAATAAGCCAGGTGTGGTGATGCATGATCGTAGTCCCAGATACTCGGGAGACTGAGGCAAGAGGATTGCCTGAACCCAGGAAGTCGAGGCTGCGGAAGCCATGTTGGCCTGATGCACTCCAGCCTGGGTGACCCTGACTCAAAAACAACAGAAAAGAAAATTAAAATAACACAACTGGGTTCAGAAGCAACATAAAAATCGCTGTGATCCAGAAACCAAACAAACATCAGGAAGTAAATCAGGCTGAAACCACAGCCTCACAGGGTGTCTGGCCTAGCATCAGCAGCCATGGCTAGGAGGTCAGCGCCTATAGAATAACAGGGACCAAATAAACCCTATGTTAAAGCCAGGAATACTTGTTTGATCATGAAAGGAAGTTGGAAAAGAAAGCAGCACTGTTGTGGGTTTGCACAGAGCTTCCATAAAAGTAGGAAGGACGTCCAGGGAGGCAGAAGACAGAAGCGAGGCCCACAGTGAGGGCCTGAAGCAGGCTGTTTCCTGCCCAGTGACTACACCTGAGGTGTTGTTAGGATCCCTCAGGACAGGACCCTCTGTCACAAGTATGCAGCCAGGTCTAGACTGCGAGGCGGGGGTGGGGGAGAAGTAGCAAGAAGTCATGGCGGCCTGCTGAAGGGGGGGGAGAGATGGGGACAGAGCCCCTCCCTAAACGAGCTGACAAATTGCAACTATCGCAAGCCCCTTGAAGAAAGCTAAAAAGCTAAGAAAGACCACAGTCAGCATCAGTCATTAAAATACAAGTTTGCTCCATTAGAAATACATACATACACACACACACACACACACATATATGTATATATATATATATGTATATATGTATATATGTCACCTGGACTCATATATATATGAGTCCAGATCATTCTTTGTCATCTGGGCTGGAGTGCAGTGGCAGTGGCACAATCACAGCTCACCGCAGCTTCAACCTTCTAGGCTCAAGCAATTCTCCCACCTCCCATCTCAGCCTCCCTAGTAGCCAGGACTACAGGTGCGCGCCACCCCATCTTACTAATTTTTTTATTTTTATTTTTGTGGAGACGAGGTCTTGTTATGTTGACCAGGCTGGCCTTGAACTCCTGGCCTCAGCCTCCCAAAGTGCTGTGATTACAGGCATGAGCTACCTCACCCAGCCTAGAAATACATTTTAGAGGTATGGTTAATCTGAAAAAGACTGAAACACCAGTATGCTTGGCATGCTAAAATCCACAAAAAATAAGCAAAGAGGCAGAAATAAGAACCATATAAATATACATGACAAAAAATGATGAGAATTTTTGAAATAAAAATATATAATACATCTTGAAATTAAAAACTAAGAAGCCAGAACTGGACACTAATGAGGACCAAATTAGTGAATTGGGTTACAGTATCACAAAATTCACTCAGAATGCTGCACAAAATACACAAAAAGTTTTAAATATTAATTAAGGGGCATGAGAAATAAATTGAGAGGTTACATTGTACATCTGATACAAGTTCCAGAAGAAAGGAATGGAGGGGATAAAAGATAAGTAACAATTAAAGAGGCGATAGCTAACAGTTTTCCAGAAGTAAACAATGATACAAGTGCCTGGTTTGAAAGTGTGTTCCAAGTACCAAGCAGGAAACATAAAACTAAATCCATACATAAATACTTGACAGTGAAACTTAGAATGTCAAAATTTTAAAAATAATGTTTAAGGACTAGTAAAGAAAATGATAGAGCACCTAAAAATGGAAGACAGCCTAATCACAGGCTTCTAACAGGCAATAATACAAGCCAAAAGACAATGGAAGAATGTATTCCAAATGCAAGACAATCTATTTGGCAAGCTATAATTTTATACCCAGTTAAACTATCATTCAAGAGATGGCAAAATATCGCATACACATCACCTGAGAGTTTACCACCCACAAGACCTCACGAAGAGAGAACACCTGACTTTTTAAATGTGAAGACTAATAAGAAAGAGAAGAAAAAGAAAGAATAAAACAAAAGAAAAAGAAGCAAAGGCATGACATACAAGAAAATATGGTGAGCACCAAATAAGACAACATGTTTCTACAAACTTAATTAATATCAACTGAAATAAAAATTAAAATAACTGATGATGTTTACAGAAGAAAAGTTAAATTAATATTCTAAGCAATAATAATAAGATTTGGGGGCACAGTGTTCAATAAGTAAAGTACATTCAGGTGCTCATCATTTTTAAAGAAGCATAGAAATATTGGATGACTGATTTTGTAAAATTTAAAGTTAAAATGTGTATGAATAAAATATTTTAAGTAATCATTTTGAAAAATAAAAATAATATCTACAGCTCCCCACAAGGAACTTTACAATGGAAGCTACAGAAAACTTATCTACACACAGAAGTCTGGAATAGAGAAGAAGCAAAGACTAAGGTAAAAAGAAAATACAAAGTAAATAGTAGAAATAAATGTATATATATCTACAATTTTAATATATAGAAAAGGATTAAGTTCACATATTAAGCAACAAAGATTATCTATCACATTAAATTTAAAAATGTAAAAATCCATCCACTTGTTACCAAGCAAAACACAAAGAAAAATTAACAAAAGGATGGGAAAATATACTACACAAATACTCTCCAGAAGAAAGTAGGGACAGCTGTAATGATTTAAAACAAAATAAAAGTTAAGACATAAAGCCCATCTAGGAATTAAAGCGTACACCATGTAATAATAAAAGTAACAATCTCACTAGAACATATCATAGTCATGGCCTTATGTTTACCTAAACCACACAGCCTTTAAATATAAAAATGGATACATTTACTAAGATAAATTGAAAACCCACAATTGTGTGAAACATTAACTTGCCTCTTTTAGAAATTGTTAGATCAAGCAGAGAAAAATTAGTAAGGACATAAAAGATTTGAACAACAGTATTAAGAAATGTAATCTAGCAGATTGTTTAGAAAAGTCTTCTGGTTGGGGGGTTGGTTGGCAGGCTGTTTGGAAAAAGACCAGAGCAAAACATCATAACCTTGGCCTCTGGGACACGGGCATCCTCACTGCGAAGGCCCAGTCCTCCCACATTCTGGACTCGGGGGCAGGGGTTGAGAGGGACCTGTTGCAGGGACTTAGTGGAAGGTGAAGCAGGATACCTATTTCTGGCTTGCCTGGACCACTTTGAGCCAATCATGTTGATCCTTCAAGCAACAGTTTACCAGGATCACTTCCTCATGTAGCTGGGCATGTGCGTGCTTTGAGTCAGACACACAATCCCAGTCTCACTCCATTTTTTGTCGATGTGCCTTTTCCCTACTTTGTAAATTGAGATGGTAATGGTGCTTATCCAATGGGGTTGTCGGGAGAAATACTTGGAATTGTACATTAAGCATAGCGTTGGACTCATAAAAAAATATTCAGCAAGTGGTTACTAACATTACTTGTAGAGTCAGTGTTGTTATTAATAAGAATCAATAGTGGGAAATAGTGCAAAGTGCTAAGATAAGGGAAGATGAAGACAAGAAATGATTTGCTTTAAAAACGTACTTCCGGCCAGGTGTAATGACTCAAGCCTGTAATCCCAGCACTTTGGGAGGCCGAGGTGAGGGAATTGCCTGAGCTTACGGGTTCAAGAACAGCCTGGGCAACTTGAGACCTCATCTCTACAATAACTCAAAAATTAGCCAGGCGTGGTAGCACACACCTGTAGTTCTGGCTACTTGGAAGGCTGAGGCGAAAGGATCACCTGAGCCTAGCAGGTCAACGCTGAGGTGACCATGAGTGTGAGTGCCACTGCTCTCCAACCTGGGTGACGGAGTGAGATTCCAACTCAAAAAAAAAAAAAGTATTTCCATGAACTCAAGTCCAGGATGACAGCTAAAACAACTATTATTTGATACTGAAAAATATTTTCTCTCCCCTCAGGCTAATGCTTTTGGTGTGATGTGGGAATGTAAAATCCTCTCACTCATGGTTTTTCATTTTCTCTGACAATGGCCACATCACAGTTATTTGACAAGAGTCAACTAGCGTCGCATAGAGGTCTACAGGTAGGGTCCCACTGGGTTGCAAAGTCAATAGGAAGTGCCTGTCACCATCTGATGGTGGGTTTATGTTGCCAGACAACGCCTGAGGATGGACCTTCGTTGGCTAATCCAGACCATTACATTTCCTATGTTGCCAGCACTTTTGTTTTCATTAGTTCTTGGGCCTTTCCCAAGATGTCTCTGAGGTAGGTCTGGACACAAACGACCATCCTAATTTTTGGAAGAATGGACAGAAAGAGCTGATGTACCTGTTCTCAGGCAGCTAAGCAGAGGCAGGGCTAGACTCCAAGTACTCAAATTCGTCACGCTCGAGTCAGAGACTCTTGGAAGAAAAGCACAGAAGTCAGAGAAGGTGGGTTGATCAACTCAGCAAAGGTGTTCCACACCCAAAATGACTGCCTACCTTAGTCTGTTCCTACTGCCATAACAATGCTGTGGACCAGGCAATCTGGAAACGATAGACAATGATTGCTCCCAGTTCTGGAGACCAGTTAAGTTCAAGATCAAGGTGCTGCAGATTCCGTGTCTGGTGAGGACCCAGTTCCCATGTCTGTGTCTCCTCACGTGGCAGATGGGAAGAGGGACCAATGCACTCCCTCTAGCCCTCCAGTGGGAACAGAAGCCCCATCCACAAGGGCGCCACCCTAGTCATGGCGTATTTACAGATATGAATACACATATGCTTGCACGTCCATGATTCCTCTAGGAGGCCCCAAATCTGACACCAACAGTCTTGTCTGGGGAAAACCGAGTGGTTGAGGGCACTTCCCAAGGTCCCCGCCTCTCACACTACTGCCTTGGGGATCACATCTCAACATGAATTTTGGAGGAACACAGACATTCTAGCCACAGCACCGCCTGATACATAAGTTGGTGCATTCTTTTGAGAGATGATATTTACCCTGGACCTGGGGATATACGGAGCCTCAGTCATGGCTCTATCAGAGTTTAAATTCAGTAAGGGACAGCAGAGGCAGTACATTATTTCAAAGGTGAGAGCAAATGTGCCATGGGCTCACAAAACTGCCTTGGTGCTATCGTGGACAATTAACCTTTTGCCAGTCCATTCCTATGCATCCATTCCTATGCTCACAACTGCTCCCCTTCCACTTATAAGAATCCCATGGGGACTGCCAGCTGCTCAGAGGACCTCTGCCCTATGGCCATAGTGATAGGTCCAGAGGTGGGCACCCAGCCCAACCTGTGCTCATCAGAACCCTACCCGAGGCCGTCATTTGGCCGTCATATGGCATTTTAGTGCAACTGAGAAGACATGGCCCTTCCTCAAGATATTTTGTACCCACTGTGAGGAAACTGTGGAAACCTGCAACATTGGCAGGGCACAGTGACTCACGCCTATAATCCCAGCACTTTGGGAGGTCGAGGCGGGAGGATTGCTTGAGCCTAGGAGTTTGAGGCCAGCCTGGGCAACACAGTGAAACCTCCTCTCTACAAAAAGTTAAAAAATCAGTCAGGCATGGTGGCATGCACATGTATTCATGGCTACTCAGGAGGCTGAGGCAGAAGGATCACCTGAACCCAGGAAGTCAAGGCTGCGGTGAGCCATGATCATGCCACTGCACTCCAGCCTGGTGACAGAGTGAGACCACAACTCAGAAAAAAAAAGAAACCTTCAATATTCATGGTGCGTAAGGCACCCCTGGGTTCATGCAGTGACTCAAACAGCAGGATTTTTGAGCCTCAAACTAAAAATAATACAACAGGCAGCATCTCTCCAGCACAGAGATGATAACATTCAGGAGCTCGGGATAGACATCCACGTGGTATGTGGGAGAGGCTGGTCTGCGGGGGACAGGGTGAAGTCAAAGTATGGAGAGGATGCCGAAACACTGGACAGAGGGAGGTGGTTCCAGTTGTGCTGGGCCAGCACCATCCGTGTGCAGAGACTCGGTTGTACCTCTTTCTCTCCTGTGGTTTGGAAGTTCAACGCTTTCTTTTTTGCCTCAAGCCAAAACATTCCCTTTTTGGCTTACACAAGATCAAATAGAATTTTGTTATTTGCAAATAATGCAGCTGTGAATTTAATCTCACTAATTTCCACATCCCTCAATTTTAAAAGCAAAGGGGGGAGGCTTGTTGAGTTAGTCTCCACTTGAGCCTTTCACGCAAAGGGAGACAGCTCTGTTCTGTCTATTCCAACCCAGTCAGTCGTTCCCCATTCCACGTCCATGCCTAAGAAGAAAATTACATGTTGGCTGCCTGCTTAATTGTTTGTAATCACTGAAATTTGCAGTCCTATCGTGTGGCGTGTTCCGAGCCCTCCTCGGGGATATTCTTTCAGTGTGCTTCGCTGGCAGTGGCTGTAGCAATTAGAACACTGGGAAATGTGTAACACCCAGAGGGATATCCATTTTGGCTTTCTTCCCTTTAGTCAGTGTTGTCATTCGAAATGAGCAGGGCACTAGAAAAAATTAGATAAGCCACGGACATACAGAGCTCCCGGCATTCCCAGAGTCACTCTGTCCCCAGTGGCGAATCCAGCGGAAGGAAGGTGGGGTCCGATGAGTCTCCCCTGGTGGGAGCCTGGAGGGGCGCTCTCACCCATGGAGCTTGTCTAGAGGCCAGCATATTTGGAAGGCCATCCTCCTCCCAAGCACATACAGCTCTTTCTAATTGTCAGGTTGGACTTCAATTTGCAGTCACAGCCAACTGTGTGGGGCAGGGAGACAGCAGCCTCTTGTGTATTTGCATGCACACAGGAAACTGGAGTTGAGAGACTCGTCTTCAGACAAACACAGCAGAACTGAGGCCCGTCCTTTTCCCTCTTCAATGTGCTTTGAAAGCGTATTTCCAACCGGGCGTGGTAGTGTGTGTCTGTAGTCCCAGCAACTCAGGGGGCCGAGGCAGAAGGATCACTTGAGCCCAGGAGATTGAGACTGCAGTGAACTATGATTGTACCATGGCATCGCATCCTGGGCAACAGAGCAAGATCCTGTCTCTAAAAACA
This sequence comes from Tarsius wallacei, assembly GCA_963574415.1. Classification (NCBI taxonomy): domain Eukaryota; kingdom Metazoa; phylum Chordata; class Mammalia; order Primates; family Tarsiidae; genus Tarsius; species Tarsius wallacei. Next base: position 14,924 of record CAUYQG010089710.1, read on the forward strand.
AAACAAAACAAAACAAAAAAGTGTATTTCTCTTTGAGATAGGAAGGAATCACTTGGAACCACATTACCTGATGAATAAGTGGGTCATCAAGCTGTGGTGACTTGTCAGTTACAGTACTCACTCTGTGGCTCAAAAGCCACCTCCAAAAGCAGTTTTCAAAGGAAACCAGCGCAGATCTCCAGCGTGGTAGCATCCTCGGGCTGGCTGTGTGCCACCTTGCAGCTCGGGAGGACACATGCGTCGAATGAGAGCGGGTGTATATGCTCACTGGTCACGCAGTGGTGCCACGAAAACCCAGCTCGAGCTCTACACTGTGTGTGTGGCAAAATGCTTACATTTCTAGAACATCCATCAAATGATCTGTGGAAACCAACAATTTGGGCATGATCAAGTCTGATCTTCCCTTTCACCTTGTCCTAAAGTGGATTCCTAGTACATAAGAGGAAAAACCAAATCATGAAAGTGTTAGTGATTAAAAGTGCAAAAGAAAAGATAGCCTTAATACAAATTTTCTAGGCATAAAATTATGAAAGAAATGGAAATGCACGAGTGATAAAACGTTGTGCTCAGGGGAGGACCCAAGCCTGAAACATCTCATAAGAACAAAAACATTTCATAGAGAAAATATGCACGCAATAAGGCAAAGTGCTAATAGCCTTCCTATACACAGAGCTGTCACAAAGCAATCAGAAAATATCTTATATTTTTGCATAAACATGAAACTTTTTAAAAAACGTTTTATCTCACGCATCACCGCCAAATGCAATGGCTGTTTGATTCTAGTGCACTATGACCTCAAACTCCTAGACTCAAGCAGTCCTCCTAGCCTCAGCCTCCTGAGTAGTTGGGATTGCAGGCATGTGCCACCACACCTGGCTCATTTTATTAATTAATTTATTATCCAGGCTCAGTGGTTCAGCCTGTCATCCCAGCACTTTGGGAGGGCAAGGCAAGTGGATTGCCTGAGCCCACGGGTTCGAGACCAGCCCGGGCAACTTGGCGAGACCTCGTCTCTACAATAAATCAAAAATTAGGTGGCCAAGGTAGCATGTACCTGTAGTTCTGGCAACTTGGAAGGCTGAGGCGGAGGGATCCCTGGAGCCCAGCAGGTTGACGCTGGGGTGGCCGTGAGCGTGCCACGGCACTCCAGCCTGGGCAATGGAGTGAGATTCCAACTAAAAAAAAAATTAATTTATTGATACAGATGGTGTCTTGCTATATTGCCCAGGCTGATCTCGAAGTCCTGGATTCAAATGATCATCCTGCCTTGGACTCCCAAGTAGGTGGAACTACAGGTGTGCACTACTGCACCTGGCTAATTTGTATTAATTAATTAATTAATAGGGATAGAGTCTTGCTATGTTGCCTAGGCTGGTCTCCAAGTCCTGGACTCACGTGCTCTTCCTACCTCAGTTTCCCGAGTAGCTGGGACTATGGGCGCATGCTACCACGCCCAGCTTAGCATCTCAGATGAAGGTGAAACCCAATATCCTCGTGGCCCCAGGAGAGGCTGATGGCTGCAGAGGCCCCTCAAGTCTTGTCTTCTGGTGACCTGGGCCTTCAGCTGCTACACAAGCACCCAGGGTTCTCCTTGGGGCACCTGCTGTCCTGGGCAGGTGCCTCGTTGCCACACTGTCTGAATGAGGGGAGCCCAGGCCCAGGGGGCCATGGGGTCGAGGCAGGGGCATGACTTGTGCCCAGCACAGCCTTTCCAATTATTCCCCGACTTTCCTTGAAAACCCAAGCAGGTGTCGGCTGGAAGGTTCAGTAGCTGTATTTTCTAAGCCCAGAGTGCGCCATCCACAGCAGCCAAGGCCCACTGGTGTGGGGGAAGGCTGTCCTCCCTCCTCCGTCCTCCGGAGGTGGGAGAGACCCAGGCACGGCCTCTGCCCAGGCCCACGGCTCCCACAAGCTCACAGCGTCTCTGGGAATCCTGTGTGGCCACCCCAGGAGTTGTGTCGGCTCCGTGAGTTGAAGTTCTGATGTCAGCTCGGCCAGGACTGGAAGGGTGACCCGTGTTTCCTTTTGGAAAAACTCCCCCACTGTGTGTTTTCCCTGCTCTCAACAGGAGTCACCGCCGAAGGGGCTTCCGGGACCAAAGGGCCCCTGCACACCAAGCAGGGGCCACCAGCCAGCACTGTCCACTGGGAGATGCAGTTGCATCCCACAGGGCAAGGGCTCGTCCCCAGGACTGCCTCCTCTACCCAGCCCCCAGCCCCAAGTCCAGGCCTCCAGAACTTCTGACCGACCGGCTCCAAGTTGGGGTTCCCATGACCTCCTTTTTGGGTTTAACTTGCTGGGATGGCTCACAGAACTCAGGGAACACCTACTTATATTTGTCACTTTATTAGGAAGGATCTTACGAAGGATACAGACAGAGAGACGCAGAAGGCAGGTGTAGGAAGGGGTGGAGCTTCTGTGCCCCCCCCACCGCCCCACGCCACCCTCCCAGACCCTCCGTGTGTCCAGCTCTCCAGAAGCTCCTAAACCCAGTTCTCTTGGGCTATTATGGAGGCTTCATGACATCGGCATTCCTTCCCACGGGGAAAAGGACAGAACTCTCTCTGGGCAGGGCCTTAACTTAATTTTTTAAAAGTTAGCCCAGGGGCAGTGTCTCACGCCTGTAGTCCCAGCTATTTGGGAGGCTGAGGTAGGAGGATGGCTGGAGCCCAGGAGTTCGAGACTGCAGTGAGCTATGATCACACCACTGCACTCCAGCCTGGGAGACAGAGTGAGACCCTGTCTCTTAAGAAAAAAAAAAGAAAGAAAGAAAAAGTAAAAGGAGCACAAGAGCCTGGTACTGACCACCTGGCCAGTTAAGGACAGATGGCAACTGAATTGCGGTGATGCCATGAGACGCGGCGGGCTGTGTGCCCTGCCTGGGCATGGGGGACTGTGCCTCTGGGGATGGAGTGCCCCCGCCCTGCTCTGGACTGGTCCTGCTCTCCTAGGCACGTTCCCAGCACCTGACTCTCCACCCCGCCATCATCCCTAACCTGTCAGCACTCCTGTCCTCCCCCAGTCTCCGCCTAGCCATGTCCCGGGCATTTCCCGAGTTTCCTTCTAGTCCTCCCATGGCTTCAGGCCTCCTATGTATGCCCCGAGTCCCTCTTGGGTTGGTTTTCATAGATGGTGAACTGGGGTCTTGTCTCGTTCTCCTGCACACCAAGATCCAGTTTACCCAGCACTGTTTATCAAAGAGGCTGTTCCGTCCCCGGTGTCTATTCTTGGCACCTTTGTCAAGAGTGAGTTGGCTGGAAGGGCCTGGGTTTACCTCTGGGCTGTCTACTCTGTTCCATTGGTCTGTGTATCCGTTTTTATGCTGCTACCATGCTGTTTTGGTTACTCTATCTTTGTAGAATACTTTCTAATCAGGTAGTGACATCTCCATACACCTAGATTCTTATTTTTCTTTTTTTGAGTTGGAGTCTCACTCTGCCTCCCAGGCTGGAGTGTAGTGGCACACTCACGGTCACCCCAGCATCTATCTGCTGGGCTCGGGCAATCCTTCCACCTTAGCCTTCCAAGTAGCCGGAACTACAGGCGTGCGCTACCACGCCCAGCTATTTTTATTGTAGAGATGAAGTTTCGCCTAGTTGCCTGGGCTGGTCTCGAATTCGCAGGCTCAGGCAATTCACTTGCCTCAGCCTCCCAAAGTGCTGAGATTACAGACTGAGCCACTGAGTCCGGCCTCACATAGATTTTTTTCTTTAACTTTTAAATTTTTTAAAGATGTGGTGTACAATTCAGGGTTAGGTATACAAATGTTCATTCTGCAGTTACCCTTGTTGATGACATACCTAGATTCTTAATACTCTAAGCCAGAGGTCAGCAAGCCATGGCCTGTGAACTATGTTTTGTATGGTCTACAAGCTAAGGATTTTTTTTTTTTGAGTCAGAGTCTCAAAGTCACCCAGGCTGGAGTGCAGTGGCACACTCATGACCACTGCAGCCGCGACCCGTTGGGCTCAGGTGATCCTTCCACCTCAGCCTTCCGAGTAGCTGGAACTACAGGCATGAGCCACCACACCTGGCTAATTTTTTGATTTATTGTAGAGGCAAGGTGTCGCCATGTTGCCCAGGCTGATCTCGAATCCCTGGGCTCAGGCAATCCTCTCGCCTCTGCCTCCCAAAGTGCTGGGATGACAGGCATGGTCTACCACACCTGGCTTTTATTTCTTGAGTTAGAGTCTTGCTCTGTTGCCTAGGCTGGCGTGCAATGGCATGATCAGGTCACGGCTCACTGCAACCTCGACCTCCTAACAATCCTTCTAACTCAACCTCCCAAGTAGCTGGGACCACAGGCATGTGCCCTCATGTCCAGCTGACTTTATTATTATTCTTTTTTGTCTTGCTGTGCTGCCCAGTCTGGTCTCAAGCTCCTAGGCTCAAGTCCTCCTGCTTTGGCCTCCTAAGTGCTGGGATTATAGACGTGAGCCAACGTGTCCAGCTAGAAATGTTTTATATGTTTAAAGAGTCGAAAAACAAATAAGAAAAATATGAGAGGGAGAGACTATGTGGCTTCCAAAATTAAAATGAAGCTACCTGGCCATTGCAGAAAGTGTGTCAACCCCTGCTCAAAGCCAGTCACAAGATTTCCACTCCCTTATCTGGAGATTAGAGATGTTCTCATCTACACAGTCAAAATTGGTCTTTGGGAAACAGGAACAGGTCGGAGAGGTGGGCGGGTGATCCCCTTTAAGCAAGTAACCAGTGGTTGCACAGAATCACACTTGCATTCTGCCCCCGCCCGTAGCTGCGAGGGAGGCTGGAGGCAGTCGCCTCTGGCCGGCAAACAAATGCCCAGCCAAAGCTCTGTTCCGAGCTTACCCAGGAAAGCAGATACTGGGTAGATGACTAGTGTTCCCTGCCACAGAAAACACAGGTAAGGTAAATGCACAGATAGTTGGAATAGTCAAATCAGAAAATGCTTCAGCTTTGAAGGAACAGAAGGGTTTCCTGGTTCAAAGCTAGCATTTCATTTTATTGTTGGAAGCTATCTGTTGGGTTTTCCTTTTTACAAAAGCCAAACATGCTTGCATAGAAATACATAACTTCAAAAGAGAAGCTCCCTGGGATCCTCCTGCAAATCCAGGTCTCGTGACTAGGTCCTGTCCGTGCCTATGACCCAAATGTGTATGTCAGCCCTGATCTCTTTCCAAAGTCTCAGACTGTAAGTGCCTCTTGACATCTTCATTTACATACACAATGGAAATATAAAATGTAACATTCCAAAACAGAACTCCAGAGTTCCCTGTCCCCCTCCAAGCCCTGTCCCCTTTCTGTGCCCCGCTCTTGTCATTCCCATCACAGCAAAGGGCACTACCCAACTGGTGGTGTCAAAACCTAGGAGTCAAAGGTGGGGAGGGAGATCTGGCATAGTGGCCCACGCCTGTCATCCCAGCACTTCGGGAGTATCACTTGAGCCCAGAGTTCAAGACCAGCCTGGGCAACATAGGGAGACCTCATCTCTACAAGAAATAAAAAACATCATCCGGGCACAGTGGCATGTGCCTGTAGTCCCAGCTACCTGGGAGGCTGAGGCAGAATGATCGCCTGAGTCCAGAAGGTGAAGGCTGCAGTGAGCTGTGATTCCGTGATCGTGCCACTGCACTCCAGTCTGGGCAACAGAGTGAGATCCCAACTCAAAAAAAAAAAAAGACAGGGCGCCTGAGGCCCTGTCAGAGTGTGGAGACTAAGGAGAAATAACTAATGTGATGTGGACTCCCGGAGCATCCTGGGACAGCAGCGGGACCCTCCATGCAAACCTGGTGGCATTTCAATTGAGTCTGTAGCCCAGTGAAGAGCCCTGTGCCGACCGCCCTCCTGGCTTGGATTGTCGTGCTCTGACTACATGAGACACAACGCCCGGGGAGGCTGGAGGACCATAGGCCAGGCTCCGTCATCTCTTACCGCGGACTGGCTACATGGCGGCCGGGTCATCTTGTGAAGACATGGTCAGATGATGTCATGCCCTGCTGACCACGCCCAGTGACATTCTCGCCTGCATTCCAGGTAGAATCCAGGGTCCTGCCTCGAGCCCAGGGAGACCGCCTGGTCCAGCCCCTGCCTACCCCTCTGACCTCTCGGGTTCTCCCATGAGAGCAGGACGTTTGGCCGAGCTCAGCCTCCTTATTTCTCCAACACGACCAACTTCTTCTTCCTGACTCAGGACCGTGGCTCCTGCTGTCTCCTTTGAGTAGAATTGTCCTCTCTTGGCCTTTCTCTTCCTTGACGTCTGAATTCAAACCTGATGCCCGAGAGACATAACGCTTGAAACTCTAAGTAACTCCTAATCCCAATACATTTCCCGCTCTTTTTTTTTTTTGAGTTGGGTCTCACTGTGTCATCCAGGCTGGAGTGTAGTGGCATGACCATGGCTATTGCAGCCTCAACCTACTGGGCTCAGGTGATCTTTCTATCTCAGTCTTCCAGGTAGTTGGAACCACAGGCACATGCCACCACGCTGGCTAATTTTTATTTATTACTTACTGGTCTCGAATCCCTGGACTCAGGCCATCCTTTTGCCTCGGCCCCCCATCCACTCTTTGTTTTTCTGACAGCTTTATTGAGCTATCACTCACATGCCACACAATCCACCCATCTGAGTTCACAATTCAGTGACTTTTAGTCTATTTACAGAGTCACACAGCGATCCCCATGATCCACTTCAGGACATTTTCATATTGCCCGTCAGTAATGGCTTCCCATGTCCACTCAAGCCCCAGGGCCTCCATAACCGCTAGCTACTTTCTATCTATGTAGATTTGCCTGTTCTAATTTTATGTAAGTGGAATCACACAATACATGTTTCTCTGTGACAGGCCTCTTCCACTTAGTGACTCTAGGCTTCATTCGTGTGGGAGCACGTGTCTACTTCAGTCCTTTCCATGGCTGCGTGAGGTTCCATTGCATGGATACACCCCATTGCTAAATTTGGAACTTTGATGTACAACCTGAAGCCTGCAGTTTCTTGAAAGTCTCCCCTGGCTCTTGCCAAGAGTTGAGTCTACATTTTCAGTCTTCATCTGCCCTTCGGGAAGGATCCGGATGTGTGAGGTGACCCAGCACAGCATCTGAGTCACATCCGATGCGCCAGAGGATCCAGCCTTTGACCTTGATCACTGCGACTTGGCTTGCTAGGGAGACTGTCCACACCCAGGCTCCCTGTCTCTGGCCAACCGCTGGGCAGCCTCTTCAGAACCCCCATTTTGTGTATTCACCCATGTGCTCACCTGCTCACCATCAGCTGATGGGCATCTGGGCGGTCTCTAACCCTCTCATGAGCAACGCTGCCCTGAGCCTCTGTAGACAGAATTTTGCATAGACACACACGTTCATTTCCTTTGGGCCTTCTGTTATTAATTTCTTCTCAAGGCGTTAGCAGAGTTTTTCAGTAAAGGGCAACACAGTAACTATTCTAGGCTTTTTATAAATGTCTACGGTGATGGTCTTACGACAGACCATCTCTACAGAAGTGAGGGGACCCTCCCACGGATGCCACACAATCGAGTAGGTGCAGCTACACTCCAGTGACACTTTATGGATGCTGACATGTGAAAGAATATTTATCTTTTGATTTTTAAAAATATAAGAATCACTGTTGGCTCACAAGCCATAAATGGGCAGGTCTGGTGTGGTGGTGGCCAGATTTTCCAGACCCTGGCCTGTGATACCCTGTACTTACTTCCTTAAAGCGCCTTCACAGGCCTTGAGTGGACAGGTGTTCGGCGACTCTCTCTGCCTCTCCCCCATCGGGAATGGGAGTTTCGTTGGGAGGAAGACAGTGACAGTCGCTTTAGCTAATAACCGCACTCTAATGCAACTCCTTAGTCCCCCATCAATAGGTACTAGAGATGCTGTCAGGCTTGTGATGCTATGAAGGATGCTCTGACCATGATTCTGCCAGTAAGTATGAGTATTTAAAGTCTTAAAGGGTTTGACAAATTCTCCTCCTTTTAAAAATTTCTATTAATGATGTATGAATGTGCCTGTGTTCCCAAACCATACACGACACTGGGTAAACAAATAAAACCAGAATGAAATTTATATGGGCAAGGTATTGGTGATGGTGTGGGCTTTTTTTGGTTTTGTTTTTGGTGGGGAGGGGAGACAGGGTCTGTCTTTGTCACCGAGGCTGGAGTGCAGTGGCACAATCATGGCTCATTGCAGGCTCGACTTCCTGAGCTGAAGCAATCCTCCCACTTCAACCTGAGAAGCTGGGACTACAGGAATGTGCCACCATGTCAGCTAATTTTTATTTTTGTAGAGACGGGATCTTGCTATGTTGCCCTGGCTGGTCTTAAACTCCTAGACTCAAGCAATCTTCCCGCCTTGGCCTTCCAAAGTGTTGGCATTACAGGCTTACGCCACCATGCCCAGCCAGGTGTGAACTTCTTAATCACTGGACCTTGATTTGTAAGAACGCTCATGAATATGTACATAAGGGAAATTAGCCCCTTGGCTGTCAAATGTGTTGCAAGTACATTTTTGCAATTTTTTTTTTTTTGGTTTTGATTGTTTGACCTTTGACTTTTTTAAGATGACCTTTTATCTGTACCAAAAGTTTACATTGTTTTCAGTTATGACTAATCAAGGCTTCCCTTTACTACTTGTAGATTTCACATTGTGCTTGGAAAGGTTTTTCTCATTCCAAGATTCTACAGATAACCCACCCCTGTTTTCTTCTTGTAACCTTGAGCTTCCTTGCTCTATTTCTCTCTTTTTTAAATTTTAATCTGCGAATGATTGGTGATGCCCACTGGGACAGGTGAGACTGGGGGTAGCTTTATGTTGTTCTGAACGATGGCGCAGACATCCACATAAGCCGTGCCTTTCCTGAAGCAGGAGATGACCATTCTAGAGGATACTACATTTCCAAAAACACTCGGTGTATGTAGGGTGATGGCCAATACATTTTAAAGCAGATACAAGACAGACCCCTCCCCCCAGTGGATCGGAACAGGGTGTGACCACACCGTGGGAAAGGGACTTTGAAGAGGGACACAGGGTCGGCTCGGGTGGCTGGTGTAACATGGGCCACACAGCTGGATCTCTGGACTTGGCTGTGGCTCCTCTGTCCACCCATCTATCCCTGCTCCTGTCACCTCCAAGGACAGGTCTGGCAGGGCCACAGTACCTGAGGCCTTATCAAGTGCACCCCACCATGGTAGAAACAACTGTCCCTGGGCTACTGCTAGGCGTAAGCAGAGTGGCCGGATGCTCTGACAGTTTCACTTGAGGACTCCGCTCCTCGCGCCGAGCGCTGTAGCCGCCTCTTCAGACATCTCGCCCGACATGTGACTGAGTGCACATGGGTGGGCTTGCGCCCCTGCCGTACTTACTCGGGCCCAGCATCCCGGCCATCTCCATGACCCACTGGATGTGTCCTCACTGGTGCGAGTGTGAATTTGCCTTCTTCTTTAAAATTTATTTGGAATGTTTTATGTTTTCTTAGAAAGTTGCCCATTCCAGTTAATTTTAAATGTGTTAGGATAGGGTAGTGAAAAGTAATTCTCCAGCCATTCCTGCCTGTGCTGTCCCGTCACAGCCTGGCAACGCCACCAGCTCAGCTCTTTCTTGGAATTCATGTAGGTTTTCATCGTGGTGTGTTTGCAAACATTTTTCAGATGTTTCAGGGAGGACAGCACAGAGGAAACAGCCAAACCACATGGGTTTGAAGCCTTGGGAAAGCTGCTTATGGGACAATAATATCACTGTGTGTTTCAAGCGGCTGATACATGTCAGACACTAAGAACAGTGTCTGAGCCATAGTAAATATTCAGATGTTACCTGTATTAATATCATCCTATGGTATTATCTCTTTTTGAGCTCTTTTTGAATGGAGGTCTTGCTCAGTTGCCCAAGCTGGAGGGCAGCGGCGTGATCACAGCTCACTCTAGCCTTGACCTGGGCTCAGTCAATCCTCCCACCTCAGCCTCCCAAGTAGCTAGGACTCCAAGCACGTGCCACAATGCCCAGATGATTTTGTATTTTTTTGTAGAGACAGGTTCTCACTATATTGCCCAGGCAGGTCTGGGACTCCTGGCTCAAGCAATCCTCCTGCCTTAGCCTCCCAAAGTGCTGGGATTACAGTGAACCTCCACTCCCAGCCTTGAGCATGGTTTTTAAAATGTTTGACTTTAATACGATATAGACGTTTAATCTAAAGACCCCAATTCAAAAAAGTATCACCAAACAGGGAAACTCCCCAGCGTCGGTGTTCGGAGCTTTGGTGAGGGCTGTGTCACCAGGCATAGTGGACGGCGGTGTCCCATCTCTGCTTCCAGCCTCTCTGGAGGGAAAGCTGATACCCCGTGGCCCAGAGCCCCACCCTAAGTCACATTGTTGGACTGAGTGACCCAAGGCTCCCGGACAGCCGAAACATTCCTGTCGGGCACGACATTCCAAGGGCTTTCAAGATCACCTCCCAGGGGCGCAGGGCCCAGCAGACCTCCCGGGAAAGGTGAGATTCTTACCACATGCCCATCCATGCACCTTGTTCCTAAATTCTGCATGGCTGAGAGTTAGAGAGAAGAGACCTCGGACCCTGCACTCACCTCCCCTCGGTGCCATCTCTACAGCTGGCGGCCAGGACTCTGACACCTCGCGGCCCTCGTGGACATTTGCTGACTGGGTGATTTGTGCACGGGTATGAGGGAAAGCGCATCTTTTTTTTTTTTTTTTTGAGTTGGAGTCTCACTCCGTCGCCCAGACTGGAGTGCAGTGGCCGCTCCTGGCCACCGCAGCCTCGACCTGCTGGGCTCCGGCGATCCTTCCGCCTCAGCCTTCCAAGTAGCTGGAACTACAGGCACGCGCTACCACGCCCGGCTGATTTTTTTATTTATTGTAGAGATGAGGTCTCGCTTACCCAGGCGGGTCTCGAACCCGCGGGCTCAGGCAATCCACTCACCTCAGCCTCCCAAAGGCGCGGGATTACAGGCTGAGCCACCGAGCCCGGCTTAAAAATCAATATGGAGTGTGGAGTACGGTCATTTACTTTTTACTTTGGGTATTATTCAAATGCTACTTTATTTTGTTGTCAAATTTAGGTATTAGAAACTTTCAGTTGGGTTTCATATCACATGAACTTCTTCCATGATGCTTAAATTGATGAAGTATTAATTCTTCTTCTGTACATTATGTGAAAGAAACGTAGATTTAACTTGTTGATATCTTGAAGATATAACTCATGTGTTATCAATGCGTTTTTTAGAAACAACAGAACCCCTTCAGTACATTAATTTCCTTTTTTAGATGTATGGTTAAGGACTATTCTTTTTCATTTAGATAATAACAAGTTAAAAAACCAAAGACCTCCATAGAGAGAATAATTTTGAAATGTATAAAAGAAGTCACAATGTAAAATACTAAAATATGAGTAGTGATTCCAATTCAAGTTCTCCACAGTTCCAATCTGGAAAAATAAGCATGATGAAGTCTATTATCATAGGAAGTTTATAATTGTTATTAAATATGTACACAGAGTGCTTTCAAGATGATTGTGACTTTGTGATCTAAAATACAAGAAAATATACAGCATTAGAATTTATTTTCCTCAGAATAAACCTTGGCAACAAGGTGAGACTCCAACTCAGAAAGCAAGAACGAAAGAAAGAAAGAAAGAAAGAAAGAAAGAAAGAAAGAAAGAAAGAAAGAAAGGGAGAGAGAAACACTATGTAGATATTAAGGCTTCATTGCCTTGCTTGTCACAATGGAGCTGACCATTGTAAACATCCCTTCATTGTCAATTGAGGTGCTAGAGGGACATTGAAGAAAAACAAGGTTTCTTTTGCTGATTTTAATGTGCTTTACTCAGTTTGCTCCTGAGGGACTCGCTAGTCAGCAATTTACAAGACACACAGTGGTGCTCCCTTTCTAGTAGTTACAGTCAATGATTCTTTGCACAGTGGTCTTTGTCTACCAGCTCTATCTCAGAGTGACACAGTAAATGTCATCACCTAGTAGGCTGGAGCCCTGCCTCCTCCACTGGTTTTCAAATCTATGCTTAGAAGAGGAGTGCCTGCAGTCAAGCTGATTCATTACTTGGTCACATTCCCTCAGCTCCAGACCCTTCTTTATTCCCTTAATTGTCTATATATAGTTAATTGCCTAAAAATAATTAATCAGTCAGTACTGGACCATGAATGACACACAGTCATCCAGACACACATAAAAACACACACATAGATGACTGAAACCTTATATGTAAAATAATTAACAATAATTTTTTCTGAATGTTTGTCTTTGGAGTGCTGTTTTTCTTCTGTATATTTTTTGTATTGTGTAAATTATCTACAATAAACATGCATTACATTTAAAGTCTAAAAATGTACATTTTTGAAAGTATTAGTAAACTCTGCTAAGTTTAGAAACTACAAAAATACTCAATATATTTAAATCATATTCGGATCCAAATTCAATAAGCTTAACTTGGGAGTTTTAAAAATCATATTACTCTTACATTGCCTTTAAAAAAAAAAACAAGATTTCAAAATGAAGTTAGAAAGGAGCACATGCAATAAAATGAATTCAACAAAAAATGTCAGACACTTATGATATTGCAATTGTTATTATAAACTAATTACTAGAGTAGACAGGCAAACAAAAAGTGGAATTACTTTTACAAACTTGTCCTAGATCAAAATTGCTCCATTTAGTGCCCTTTAAATAGGAAGTGACAGAATATAAACCAACCAGACAGTATAGTGGATGCATTATCAGTGTGCTGACATGGCCTCCTTTGCCTCTTCTCTCTGATTTAATGTCATCAGACACAAGGTGATTTAGAACATTCTTGGTAATAATGGAAAGGCTGAAAGCAGATGTGTAGATATTTTTAATGCATTTTTCCTCCCCCAAGATTTGTTCTTTAGTTAAGGCAATACTGTAGAGACAATCAGTATGTTGCAGAATATAATGAAAATGAATATCAAGAGCAGATTACATTGACTGGGGGAAAAAAATCCCTTTTTATTCTCCCCAAAATAGATTGCTGCTCAGTAAAAGTAAGCCTTTTTTTTAAAACTTTTTTTTCTATCAGAGTTTCAAAACTTGGTAACTTCTAATTGAAATAAAAAAATATAATGACCACCTTACCAAAAGATTAGAAAATTCATATTTTAATATTTATTAAAATATTGAAAGAAGGACGATAGGAAAACTAAGGAAATTCACAAATTTATAACTTTATATTGTGGGATACTACAAAACCAAAGATTATTATAAGATTTCTCTAAGCAACCTTAGATCACCTGGTTTTTTGTAAGTCAATATATTTACGGGCTTTCATATGTAAAATAAAGATGGTATTTTTTCAACTATTTAATCAGATTTTTAATATTGTATTAAAATTCCATAAGGCTCGTGGAGGCAGCAAGTTAACATATATTAATATTTATTCAAATTTGCTTTGAGAAGTGACTAGAGATCGGAGGGGAACAGCTGGAGCACTGTTGGCGTACGAAATGACAAGGCGTGAAAATTTCAGTAATCTCACCTCACGGTTAGAGGATACCCTGCAGCATTGCAGTTGCAGCATGATTATCATGCTCATTGGAAATAAAAGTGACCTAGTGTCCCATAGAAATGTGATGAGAGAAGAAGGGAAGGCCTTGGGAGCATGGACTTATATTCATGAAATCTTTAGTAGCCAAAACGGCCTGTGATATACAAGGGCTCGTCATGAACACAACCAATGAAATATTTAGAAGATTCAGTAGGGTCTATTTAATGTCCACAACTAAGCAAATGGCATCAAGATTGGGCCCCAACAGTCAATTTTAATGTCAGTGAAATGGCATCGCAGTGGAACACTTGTGACAAAGGATCCAACTCTGGCTGCTGCTGAATATCTGGTCTGAACAATCTGTTTTTTCTCCTAAAATTGCATCAAATCAATAGGATGAAGGATAGAGGTCTTACTTGCTTTGGCTGAGAGCAGTCTCTTGTCAAAGTATGATATTTTTGCCTTTCCACTTTAAGACCAGGAGAGAATTTAGACCCTTTTCAATCTGTCTTTCAATAATTTGAGCATTTCCTATAAATTGGGGCTTTTTTCATCCTCTTATTTTAACTTCTAAAATGTTAGGATCAAAGCTGATTGTCACAGTGGTTCAAAAATAAATGATAATTTCATAAGCATATACAATCTACTTCTCATCAAGAATTAGAGCCAAGGACGTTCTGCTGGAACAATTGTGATTATTGACAGCTAGCGGGCCTCTGGGTGACAGATACTCTGCCTAGGAATTTCACTGACTTTGTATTCTCTTTCTTGCCTTTGTGGGTCTACTTGCCACTTCGTAAGAACTCTTACGGAGATTGGTTCCTTCTACTTGCTCAAGTACTACTTCACTGTCCTATTGTTAATTTCTGTCTTTTAGAGTAACTACAAAACTTTCGAGAGCAGTGGAGTTAGTCCTGGACCTATGGCCATGTATCATTACCCAAAGAAAACATTTGTTTACTGTCCATTTTATTTTAGGGACCAGATCTATCTTCATAATGTCTTTCAGTAGATAGACTTCTACTGTTTCCTCATACTCACATCTGAACTAGACCTAGTTAGACTTTCTACTCTAATCAAACTAATCTGCTTACTGAACTTGACATATTTATTCTTACTTCCATACCTTTGCACATGTCTAACTCTCCAGTAACATTATACTTGAAAGTTCAATTTTTATTTTTCTTTAGAAAGTCTTCAGCAACTGATATAGGGACTTCTAAGCAATTATCAACACAGGAATCCTTAGGTTTCATATGCTGGTTATTCATTCATATATTTATATGGATATTTACTTGTAAGTATGTTACTTTGTAAACTTGCTTTGTAGTTGTTTTGCGTGTGGAATCTGTCTCCCCATGTAGGTTGTAAGCTCCTTGAGAGCAGGATCCATGTCTTCCCTTTATTTATAACCATTTATAAATGGTTTATTAAACCATTTATAAACCATCCCCTCCACCATTCCTTCACAGTGCCTAGTATTACTAATTATGTGATCTTTGAATTTGACTGGCATATTTTAAAATGTAAGGATTATTTTAGACTTTACAGGAAATAAAAGGTCTTGCAATCATCTCTTTGTAATTCTGTCTCTCTTCCATCTGTTTCCCTTGGGTTCTGTGTTATTCTTTTCCCTTTCCTCTCTTACCTTTCCCTGCCTCTTTGCTTTTATTCCATCCAACACAGAGTAGACTGCCTGCTCCCAAGCAGTCCAATAAGTGGGTACTTCTCCAACCCTTCTCTTTTTCTTAGCATATCATCCTATCCTAGTCAAATCTGCCTTTGCTTCACTCATCATGCAAACTTCTGGGTCAGTTGCTGTATCTTTTTTCCTTAATGTCCCATTCTCTTCTGTAACACTGGGGTCTCAGGAATTTTTCTTTTTTCCTTTTTTCCGCTCTTTTATTTTTTATTTAAAATTGTAGGGTACAATTCAGGGCTAAGTATACAAATATTCACCGTGCAGGAACTCTTATCGATGAGATGTGCCACCCCCTTCCCCAGGCAGATATCTACTACTGTCAATCCCACCTCCCCATCCCCCTAACCACCTCCCCGCAGTTTCCTGTGAATTGTTCTAATTGTTCTTATTAATGATGAATTGTTTATTCTTAAATACATGTATGTATCCAACCTGTTCATAAGAAAACAAATTTACTTTTATAACAGCATAGAGTATTATGTGTCTTTATGATGCTCTCATAGCTTAATCCTTTGTATCTGTGCAAAATCAGGGTTATCACCAACCATGCTAAAACATACTTGATCCTCTATAGGTTTACAAATGAAATATGTAAATTATAAAGCAAAATCAGTTACTTTTAGGGAAATGATAATTTATTACTTACTTTTCATGTTGTTTTTCAAGAATTTCTCTTCTACAAACTTGCCTTTAGTTGTATCACAGTCCCTTTGCATACATGGTGCATTGACCTGCCAGTAAGCACACCAACTTTAAACAAAAGTCAACTTCAGGCTTTTCTGTCTCTGAGCAGCCAGGCTAGGCACAGATCCAGCAAGACCCAAACTAGCCCAAGAAAAGCAAAAAGGAGATAAAAAGTCCTGCCGCTTCTCTCTGAGGGGCGGGGTTCTTAAATTTATTTTGTACTCTTAGCCTTGTATCCTAAATGCCTAAAGCCAGAAAAAGTATACTTTTGACTCACACATCCTCTTGGGCAAGTTTGCTTTTTAAATTCTTTATCTTACTGCTTACCAGTAGCTGGATCTGTCAACTCGTCAAAGAAAGTAAGATCTGGACAGAATTCTTCCTTCAGCTATAATTATTTAAACTCCATTTAACTCTCTCCAACATCCTAAACCACCCATCTTCCAAGGGGAAGAAGATGCCTGCAGCTATATTAAATAGAGTCTTTATTTTACAACTTATACTCTATTTTATTATTTTCAAATAATCATTATCAAAGATCTTCATCCATTCTCTGACAGTTCAATCTTTTACTCTTCAACTTGATATATTTCCCTTTTCCCTTCTCATATGACTCCAAATTGACAAAGTCAATTCACATCTATGACTTTGAAACTGCTTTCATATACTTACAAAATCAAATTTAATTTTAGTTCTTCTACTTGAAAAACTTGAAGGACTTCACTATTGTACCTCTTCTATCAATTATCTGTAAATAATTACTTCTGCTCCATTTAGCCACCATCTATAATCAACAATCAGTGGTTCATTTTTCCATACTGAATTCTAAAACTTTCTTCTTTAAAAATTTTTCTTATACCCAGGAGTTCTTTAACATTCTCTGATGCATGCTACATCATATAGGTACTAAACAATGTCTAATTCTTGGCATAGTTTAAAAGAAAGGGGTTTCAAATGTTGCTACACATTAGAATTAGTGGGTAGTGGAACACAATATTTGTGTCTTTGCTTCATCTCAAGAGGTTTTAATTCAAATAGTGTGGGGTGGGGTGCAGGTATGGGTCATTTTCTCACTCCTCCCCACCTCAAATGATTCTAATGTGCAATTCAAGAAAAAAAAATGCCACGCTAAATTATGTCAGGTATAGACATATGAGAAGTCTGGTACCTTCTTAGTGTCCATATAACATAGAGAGACTCATCTAACTGACACAAAATAATTAGAGCACAGTGAAACATAAATTGTTTGTGAACTACGGGTTGAAAAAATTAAACTGACAGTAGCACACACACACACAAAAGACCTATGTAAACAAGACTAATCAGTGAAGGCTTTATAGGTATGTATGACTTAAGCTGATTGTTGGGAGTGAATTTGAATGTATTCAGAGAAAAGGTAGATATTCAAAATTAGAAGAATAGCAGACATAAAGGCACTGAATCATAGTGATCATTGATGGAGAAAAGTTGCTCTGTTTGACTACTATATGTGGGTCTGAAAGTTACGAGAAAATGAGGCAAATAAGAAGATAGCAAAATCAGGAGTCCATCTGACTTCTTGCCCCACTTCTATCATTCTTAATAAAACAAACATCACGTAGTCTGTGGCTTACAATAGTGATATGAAAACTGGTATCCAGCCCCCTCATTGGAAGATTTATATGAAATATTCAATTATGCATGCAAATATGTGCATATTTTTATTAATATAAAAAACTAGAAATATTCTCATCTATGTGGCAAAAATGTTAAATATTTGTCTTATTAGGATTCATAGAGGGCTAGATCAGAAGAGGCATAAAATGAACTCAGTTTTCACTCCAATGAAAGAACACCTGAGAAATAAGGGAAGGACAAGTTAATGAAATCATGTTCTGAACGTCATTTGAAGTGTGAGTGCAGCCCTGGGGCATACAGGACAAGAAGCAGCAACCAGTAAGTGTTGTGAAGGCTTCTCACTGAGAAAGTGACTACAATAAGCAGAAAGCCTTCGGGGCAAGGTTTCCTGCGAGAATGGATGTCTAATGAACAAATAGCTAAATCATAGAAATCACCTCCTCCCATAGAGTCTGCCTTAACAACCAAACTCATAGAACACCTAGTGCTTCAGAGCACCACAATGAGGTAATTCCTGATTCAAGTTCAAACTCCATTGCTTACAATCAGAGGAACTTAAGCAGTTTAGTTGAACTTTTTAAAGATAGTTTTCATATGTATATACATGCATGTATATATATATGAATCACTAGAAAACAATCTGCCTTTAGGGTATATTTTGCAGAATAAGTAAAATAATGCAGGTAAAGCAATCAGTTCTCTTTATGACCTAGAAGACATAACTCGTCAAAAGAAACATGGATGCAATGGAGAAGCTTCCTTACAGAGTTAGGGTCCACAAGATGTAGAAAGTCAGTGATTCGAGTATTGTTCCCAGAGTGAAAGGCCAGCAAGACTGGAAAGGCTCTTGTTGCAGTTAACCTGAATATCAGGGCTCACCTGGCAATCAGAACCTGAAACAAGCAGATGCCAGCTCAGTAAATAATCTCCCAGAGTAGATAGATGTCCAAAAGAGAGACAGCCTGCAAATCACAAGTACTGCCACTCTAAGAAATAGATTTATTTATCATAACCTTAAAATATTTTAGAAATATCACAGTAAAGGTGTTGAGCTTATGAGGCACTAAAACTTGGGAAGTAAGAGAAAGGTCAATCAGAACTCAAAAGAGACATGCAAACTTTTAAATGCAGATAGAAAACATAATAACCATGGATTTAGAAATTGAAGCTATCCAACCTACTTAAGAAGGGACTCTCAAAAGGAGATCTTTTATCAGACATGATAACAAATTAACAAACAGAAATAATTGCAAAAGATAGAAACAATAGTTAAGAAAGGGAAATGGATGGGGAGATGTTGGTCAAAGGATACATCATTATAGTTAGATAGAATAAATAAAAGAGACCTATTGTGCAGCATGGTGACAATAATTAATGAATCATATATTATATTCTTGAAAAATGCAAAGATAGTGGATGTTTAGTGCTCCCACTGCAAAAATGATAACTGTGTGATGTAATGCATTTGTTAATTGGCCACATTAAACTATACCAAATTGAATACATACATCAAAATATCATGAAATGCACAACAAATATATACTTTAAAAATTCTAAATAATTAGATTAGAAATACAGGAGTGTCCTTTTGTCTGTGGTTTTGCCTCCCAAGGTTTTATTTACCCAAGGTCAATCCTTGTCTGAAAATATTAAATGGAAGATTTCATAAATAAACAATCATAAGTTTTAAATGACATGCCATTCTCAGCTGCAAGATGAACTTTTGTGTCATCTGCTTCCATCTGACCTGGGACATGAATTATCCATTTGTCTAGCATGTCTACTCTGTGGGCTCTACCTGCCTATTAGTCACTTAGTAGCTGTCTCAGTTATTAGATTAACAGATCACAAGAGGGTGAATATAGTACAACATGCTTTTTGAGAGAGAGAAAAAAAATCACGTTCACATAACTTTCATCACAGTATATTAAATGTTCTATTTGTTTTTGTTTGTTATCTCTTACCATACATAGTTCATAAGTTAAACTTTATCATGGATATGTATGTGTTAAAATCCACACATACAGCCGGGCTCGGTGGCTCAGCCTGTAATCCCGCGCCTTGGGAGGCTGAGGTGAGTAGATTGCCTGAGCCGGCGGGTTCGAGACCCGCCTGGGCAAACGAGACCTCATCTCTACAATAAATCAAAAAATTAGCCAGGCGTGGTAGTGCGTGCCTGTAGTTCCAGCTACTTGGAAGGCTGAGGTGGAAGGATCACCAGAGCCTAGCAGGTCGAGGCTGCGGTGTGGCCGCCCGGCCACTGCACTCCAGTCTGGGCAACAGAGTGAGATTCCAACTCAAACACACACACACACACACACACACACACACACACACACACACACACACATACATAGT
>CAUYQG010089716.1:0-20796 GCA_963574415.1 Tarsius wallacei
ATTCCCGCTAGTTGGAGGGGTGCGGCATATGGATCGCGGGCGCCCCGGGGGTGGTGGGTGGGGTGGCGGGGAGCGGCCACTGAACTCCTTTTTGGGTTACTGTTTTTTACTCAAAAAAAAAAAAAAAAAAAAAAAAAAAAAAAAAAAAAAAGATCTGGGCACACATTCAGCTCCTTCTCCTGCATTTTGGCATACTAGGGGTTTTGAGAATTCCCACAGTGAAAAACCTATTTAACTTTGTGTGTTTCCCAAACTGATTAGACTGTGGTACCTCTTTTTTCATAACACCACTAAGGGATGCCTATGGACAGTGGCACTGTTGGTATACCATTCTATACACTTGACCTATCTGTTACATAATGTGTACACTGTAGATTTTACTATGTACAATGGTAAATCAATGGTACTTTATAAAATCGTATAAATGTTAAGTACCTGGAGTTCAGACATATTAAAGCCAGAAAGACAGTTATAGTCAATACTCGGCTAATTTTCTATTCATACTGAGCTGAATCTAAAAGAGAAAGATCTGGAAAGGGGAGAGGAAGAGATCCGTACGTCCATTTGGAATGGTCTTTGCTGCAAGTAGCAGGAACAACAACAAGACTAACTTATCTTAAACAAACGGGAACCATTTTTTCTCCCATAATAAGTCTCAAGATCTCAGAGCCAGTGCTTCTGACTTTCCCTTGATCTCTCCCTTGTTGTCATAATACGGCTGCCTAGGTTCCCCATCTCATATTTGTGTTCAAGGCAGGAGGAAGGGACAAAGGCAGGATGCCAGTTTTCTCTGTCTCTTTAATCAAGAAAGTGAAAGCTTTTCAGCAGTCCCCAGCAAACAATTTCTTCCATCTCACTGGTCCCAAATATGTTACAGCTGAAGAGAGGCTGGGAAAGTAAGCCTGGCCTGTCTCAGAGCAGGTAAGGAAGGGAGGGAGGAATTGCTGTCTGGTTAGTCAGCAGAGTCTGCCACATTCTGCCTCCACATGTAGCGAGAAATACTCACAAGATATGTTCTTATTTCTGTGTGTTAAGATTTAATTGATGCTGCCTTTAACTTTTTATTGTTGAAAAACAAACATGGATAAAACATATCTCATAATGTCTATCCTGCTGAATTTTCACAAAGTAAACACACCCATGGAGCAACACCCAGTTTAAGAAACAGGACATTCCAATCTCCCCCAGAGGACCCTTCACTTCCTCCTCTAGGAAGGAGACACGCTCATCGCTTCCATTGCATAGATTAGTTTCACCTTTTTTTCTTCCGTAAAATAGAGACAGGGTCTCACTGTGTTGTTCAGGCTCATCTCAAACTCCTGGCCTCAAGCAATCCTCCTGCCTCAGCCTCCCAGAGTGCTGGGACTACGGGTGTGAACCACTATATCCAGCTTCATTTTCCTTTCGCTCTGCAGGTTTGGGTAGTAGAAGCATAGCATCTTCTGAGGTGTCCATTTTGATCAGAATAGCAATTTCCCCTCCGATAAGATGTTAAAAGGAAATAGTAGGAAATGTGAAGGATACTGTAGGCTAGATCCTAAAACGCCATGTGATCCACCCTGATCAGTAACACTGTTAATGAGAAATAAAAACACTATCATCCATTTACACACTCACATTTGCACCAGCCATGCCCCCTAGACACTGGAAAAAACCATTAACTATGGTTAAATAGATGAATCCCTGATGACCTTCATCCTGGAGAGCATTACAGAGCTGCCCAGGCTAGAAGCAACTCAACTGCATATTAGCTACTTGTACTTCTACTTTTGTTTTGTTTTGTTTTTTTGAGTTGGAGTCTTACTCTCGCCCAGACTGGAGTGCAGTGGCCACTCCCGGCCACCGCAGCCTCGACCTGCTGGGCTCTGGCGATCCTTCCGCCTCAGCCTTCCAAGTAGCTGGAACTACAGGCGCGTGCTACCATGCCCAGCTAATTTTTGATTTATTGTAGAATGAGGTCTCGCCGAGTTGCCCAGGCGGGTCCCGAACCTGCGGGCTCAGGCAATCCACTCACCTCAGCCTCCCCAAGCAAGGGATTACAGGCTGAGCCACCAAGCCTGGCTGCTACTTGTACTTCTATCAGGGGCTCATATCAGGAACTATCATTTGTTTTTCCCATTCTGAAATCTTCCTCCATATACTGTATCTCAGGCTTCTATTTATTCTGCTCTGGAAAGTGATTGCCCCTCTTTATGAACTGCCTTCAGAGTCCCCAAAGTAAATTTTATTTAAGCCACGTAGACTATATTTTATGTCATAGACAAATGTTTTAAATTTGGTAAGTCACATGAAACTTCCACCACATGAACACTGTCGATGACATAAACTTTTTTTTTTTTTTTTGAGTTGGAGTCTCACTCTGTCGCCCAGACTGGAGTGCAGTGGCCGCTCCCGGCCACTGCAGCCTTGACCTGCTGGGCTCCGGCGATCCTCCCGCCTCAGCCTTCCAAGTAGCTTAGCTGGAACTACAGGCGCGCGCTACCACACCCGGCTGATTTTTTTTTTATTGTAGAGATGAGGTCTCGCCGAGTTGCCCAGGCGGGTCTCGAACACGCCGGCTCAGGCAATCCACTCACCTCAGCCTCCCAAAGCGCAGGATTACAGGCTGAGCCACCGAGCCCAGCTACTTTTTTATTTTAAGTAGAAGAAAATCATAGTGTCTATGTACTTATTGGGTGCGCTTTCTGTGCTAGACATTGTTACGTGTATTACATCTATCATTTCATTTTTTGTTTGTTTTTGTTTGGTTTTTTTTTTTGAGTTGGAGTCTCACTCTGTTGCCCAAACTGGAGGGCAGCGGCACGCTTCTGGCCACCGCAGCCTCAACCTGCTGGGCTCCGGCGATCCTTCCGCCTCAGCCTTCCAAGTAGTTGGAATTACAGGCATGTGCTACCACACCTGGCTAATTTTTTTGATTTATTGTAGAGATGAGGTCTCGTCAAGTTGCCTAGGCGGGTCTCGAACCCACAGGCTTAGGCAATCCATTCACCTCAGCCTCCCAAAGCGCGGGATTACAGGCTGAGCCACCGAGCCCGGCTATCATTTCTTTTAATTCTCACAACTACCCAATGAGCTAGAGGTTTCCTATCTTATAGATGAGAAAAGAGAGATGCAGAGAAGTTTGTGACTTGCTCGAGTTCTCATGCAGCCAGTCAATGAGTATTGAAGGCTGAATGAGAATCTAACCTGTCTGACTTACGAATGTACACTGACCATGCTCAGCTGACAGGAAATCTCATTCTGGCCCTCACCATGTAAAGACTGTGAAGTGGAAGAGGGTGACTATCAAAGCTAAAGCAGTTAGGGGCTCTAGGGCACTGGCAGACCTGGGGGAAAAGTTGAGAGGCCAGGAGGATGGTCACTGGGGTCCAGGTTGGAGTCCAAGTAGATCTCCCCTGAAACTCACATCTAAACTCCTATGCATCGCACACATCAAATGGGGGTAGGGCAGGGGCAGATTCACTCTCCTTGGGGCCAGGAGGACTCAGACACCCCCATTCTTGTCAAGGCTGCCCTGGAGCTACAAGCCCAGTCTGAAGAGCTGGGTTTCATCAAGGCTTTTGAGGAGGTACAGGGAAAATGCAAGATCCCAGGTGATCCCTTACATGCCCAAGCACTCCAGTGCTCAAGGGAGAAAGTCCTGTCCAGATTCCCACAACCAGTTGAGATGCACAGGCAGGTTGCACCCACAGCATGTCCAGGCATGCTGACCACACTAAACACATTGTTTGGCCAGATATGTTGACTAGTGGTCTTAGGTCAAGTTCTTTAAAAGCAGACTCCGGGAAACAGATAGTATCTGTATTCTGTATGTTAAGATTTAATTGATGCTGCCTTTATTTTAACTTTTTATTGTCATAAAAGAGACATGGATAAAACATATCTCATAATATCTATCTTGCTGAATTTCCACCAAGTAAACCCACCCATGATTCAGCACCCAGTTTACAGAGGCAGTGCTTCCCAGGAGACATGCAAGAAACAGGGGAAGCAGGACAGAGAAGTGGAAGAAGCCAAGCAGGGGTGTGATCCAGGCAGAGTCTCTTGGAGCATGGCTTCAGCCTGATCCTACAAGGGGCTCTGGAGTGTGCTATACCTCAGAGCTGTCTGGACCTGGGACAGGAGAGCTGGCATTTCATCTGTCCCCATCTGCACCCTCAGTCATTGATTAAGGGCCACTCTCCACATGGGTGGGCACATAAATTCCTAGGCACTGCCAGCTCTCTGTGCATGTGAACAAAGTGGGTTCCAATAGACTGAGTAGACTTACATTTTAGAAAAGAACATAGGGCTGAGCGCAGTGACACACACCTTTAGTCCCAGCTATTTGGTAGACTGAAGTAGAAAGATTGCTTAAATCCAGGAGTTAGAGGCTGTAATGCACTATGATCACACCTGGGTGATATAGCAAGACCCATCTCTATAAATAAATAATTTTTTTTAAAAAAAGAGCACAGGTACTGGTTGTCAGAGGTGAACACCAAAGTGGGGGAGGGATCACGAAGTGGTACAGGTGATCTAGGATGTGGGCAGAGCATCACACCCTGGATTCAGACCCTACCTGCAACATCCCTCATAAAATGTGGAAGTATGTGACCCCAGAGTTCCACTGGGAACGTTCACACATGGTCCCTTCAGCCAGTGAATCCAGGAAGGACCAGGTGATGGGTAGGTAGTGACTATAAGATAATATGTATTTCTGAGCTTTTATCTACCTAAGTTTTAAAAATGTTAGGCTATCTATAGTACATAATAAAAAGTTAGATTCTCTATTTTGAAATGAACAAGTTACATCATAGTGTTTATAAGAACTATATGAGTTTTCTAGTTGGTCACAGAAGCAAACTTTGTACAAACTCTGCTCATATCTTTTGATACCGGCACTTAGTCACAGGTGAATTCAGACTGCTCTTGAGAGGTGCGTATCATGAGATTCATTAATGATGAGATCCTAGAAGAATAGGATTAATAGTTAACAATAAAATATATGAATAAATTTTACAACAGTTTTATTGAGGTATAATTCACATACCATATAATTTCCCCATTTAAAGTGTACAATTCAGTGGTTTTTAATCTATTCACAAACTTTCACAGCCATCACCATAATCAATTTTAGAATATTTAGAATACTTCCATCATTCCAAAAAGAAACTCCATAGCCATTGACAGTCATTCCTCATTTCACCCCAAACTCCTAGCTCTGAGCAAAAAGCCAATAGGGCTAGAGGCCATACTGCTTGTTCCTCATTGCAGGAACCATCCAGAAAGCCTTATTGGAAAGAATAGCTTTGGAAAGTCTTCCATTCTCCACATTTGCTTGAGAGAGTCACAACCTTGGAGTGTCTTTGTGATTGCACAAAGTTTCAGTGACTGGCAAATCTACAGAAAAAAGAGGGGGAAAGTCTCTCTCAACTCAATGGGTTCGAGCTAATGAATCCGGTCCCTTGTCGCTGTCTAAGACAAATGCGAGCATTTGCATCCCCTGCTATCCTGAGAGTTGGCACTAGAGGCGGGGGGTGGCCTGGTTTCATCCAGAGCACCAAGGGGATGTCAGACCACTCCCTACAGAGTGCCAGCACCTCCTAATTCAGACTTGGGGAAAACAGAGCATTCCTTCTTCAGAAAGCTGACAGTGCTGGACAGTACTGGTTGAACCAAGTTATAAATTTCCATAAAATCCTCCTTATCATCTGGGAGAAGAAAAAGGCAAGGGAGCACACAAGCATACTAAGAAATCCTTTAGAAATAAATTGATAATTCTACTACGGGGTTTGTATCTGACCAAACATTTTTGTATTCTTCCAACTGAGGCAATGAGTCTGGGAAAAGTAATCCGTGACATTCAAGGTTATTAAGTCAATTAAACATAATCACCTGTGTATAATATTGCTGTGTAAAAATCTTGTCACATTATCGAATTGGGTGCATTAAGTAAACACTTATTTGAAGACCTTCTTGACTGAAATATAAGAATAAGGCAGTGAAAAGAATACATTTTCTGAACATCACATCGGCCCCATTAGGAGGGCTCTGTGATCACATTATTATGTGCTTTGTCTTCAGAGACTTCCCTGTCTTTTTCACCCATAAGCAGGAAAAGTCCTCTCCATGCTCATTATCAAGCTTGCAGAGCCCGTTCTCTCTGATGTGCCTCCCTCCCTCACTTTGGCGCTCCACTTCCTTGAGATCTGTCATTGTCACCTTTATTATAATGGTGCCTTACAATCCCACAGCTAGTGACACTCAGGGGAGGAGTATTCTGATGAGGAGGGTGGGGGTGCCTGGGATATGTCTGCGATGGAAGTCTCCACAGATGCTACACTGAAAACTTGCAGGGAGAATGGAGGACTGATAGAAAGATGGGCATTTGTCACCTGGTTTTACTCCTTTGGTCTCATGCAAGAAAACAAAACAAAACAAAACAGTAAGGCCTTTGAAAGTATTTTTGAAAGTAGATTTTGCAGTTTTCCTAGTTGCAACAGGCAGGAGTATTTTCTCCCCAGGTAAAGCAAGCAGAGTCTGGTACTCACAAAGGCAGTTGAGTAAACAGGGAGAGGTGGGTCACTTTCTTTGCATCATATGTGGGCAAAAGGAGCTTAAAACAGCCATGAGAGGAAGAAATTATGACTGGTTTCCTAGCCTCACATTCACTAGGGCCTCTGACTCAATGGTAAGAAAGTTAATCAGGCCAATCACATATGTGGGCTTCTTTCATTCTTCCTAAGAAGAGACTATGCCTCTGTGGATGGTACTCAATTAGAAGAAAGCCAAAGATCAGCGAGTGTGATTCACCCACATTTGGGGGTAGAATTGGCCCAGGAGTTCATGAAAAGGCACCAGAAGTGCAAAAGCAATGTTTTAGAAGCACAGCTAAGAGACGGCCAAGCAGACGGGTAACAATAAATCAGAAAAGGTTTAATCCTTCCACTTAGTCTGTTTTGGCCAAAACAACTGAATTTAATCCAGTTCATGTGCAGATGTGATTTGTGTGACAGTTTATGACATTCTAGAGATGAGCAAAAGTAATGTCTGCCTATCTATCGATCATCTATCTAGTTTTGATATTTTTTTCCCTAAGAGTGAGCAACAATCAAGACAAAAATAGATTAAAAATGCACACAGCAGCATAATGAGCCACAAAAGTCAGATTTTAAAAATCGTTATAGCCCTCTCAATCTTTTTCATTAGTTTTTGAGCCTGCAATTAAAAACATGCTGCAATTTTAGGACAGATTGGGTCCAATGCCATATGAAAATGGCATGGAAATTGCTCTATCATTTTATACAGAACAAAAGGAAAAATAAAAAGCTGTAGGAAAGGGAGAAAATGTACATGTACAGTGTAGATAAGATATGGGCTCATAAAGTAAAAAGATGCAGAGAGGCTATTCCAGATAGAGAAATGCTATAGCAGAAGACTCTTCTGTTAACAAGGGTAGTAAAGGCCAAGTTAAGAGGAAAGTCAAGAGACTCATAATCATTTGCAAGAGAAAATAGGTTTGGGCAGTGAAATATGACGTCTTGCTCAAAGTAACCCAAGGGCAATCTTCATAGTAGTGGATAACTCTGGGAGAGCTCACAGAGCAAAAAAAAAAAAAAAAAAATCACAATTAAGATAAAGAGTGCTGGGCATAATGACTCATGCCTGTGATCCCAGCACTTTGGGAGGCCGAGGCAGGAAGATCACACGTGGCCAGGAGTTTGAGACCAGTCTGGGCAACGGAGCAAAATCCTGTCTCTACAAAAAACAGAAACATTAACTGGGCATGGTGGCTCATGCCTGTAGTTCCAGCTACTCAGGAGGCTGAGTGAGGCAAGAGGATTGTTTGAGCCCAGGAGTTCCAGGCAACGGTCAGCCATGATCATGACATTGCACTCCAGCCTGGCTGACAAAGTGAAAACTTGTCTCAAAAAAAAAAAAAAGAAAGAAAAAAAGGTAAAAATTGATGAGCATCTCTAGACTATGTAGATTAAAGATATAAATGTAAAAACAAAAATTAAAAGTGTTATTAGGAAACATGAAATTATTCTATTGGAAGGAGAAACTTAGGATGAGAAAAGCATTTCTATGACTCAAAATGCAGAAGAGACAAAAGAAAATATTGATTAATTTGCCTACATAAATATAAAACTTCCTGAATGGACAAAAATAAATAAATAAGTAGAAGAGAAAGATGAGGAGAAGGAGGAAGAAAAAAAGAAAAGTAAGAGGAGACAAAAAACCATAAAAATACTTTGAACAAAGACAAACAACAAACTGGAAAAATAATCCTATCACAGACAAAGACTGAGTCTTCCTACTATAGAGAATTTATAGAAATTGAAGAGGCTGGTAGGTAAAATTATATGATCTTCAGTTCACAGAAATAGAAAAATACTCAGATGTATGAAAATATGTTCAACCTCATCCAAAAGAGAAATGCACACTGAGATATCATTTATAAAATTCCAAAAGTTTGATGACACTGTTAGATTGGGTTGCCCCAGGGATTTCAGTATAAGTAGTTTATTTGGGAAGTGATTTTAGGAAACACCAGTAGGGAAGTGAGGAGGAGAAAGAAAGAGGTCCAGACTGTTATCAAGCCAGTTACCACTATTCGTACTTTGGGCTGGAATGGGGAACTATGGGAGACAGTGTAGAACACACTTTAGAGCTACCACCTCTGCAAGTGAGAAAGCAGGGGTGTTGATTCAACTCCCTACCCTTCATTGTTTGATGACTGCTTGGAGGAGTTAATTCTCAAGTGTTTCTGCCCTAACACTCTCACACACTGGCCAAACCTGCTTCCTGAAACCAAAAAAATGCCCTGGGGCAGAGATTTGCAGCTATAATATAGAGACAACTGTATGGAGGGAATGGGTGGGGCACAGCAGTATCTTCCACACACTCTCCATTGATGAAACTGCCAGAGAACAGGCATTCTCATACATTGCTGGTGAGAAAGGAAATTGTTACAACACCAGCGATAATAGGGAATGCCTGTTAGATATTGGCAATTTGACAATATCATACTGAATTTTTTCTCCTGGTGCATATATTTTTTGACTTAGCAGTCCTACTTCTGGGAATTGGCTCTACAGTTAAAATTTGCACAGGTAGTAAATGACACATGTTCAAAATTATTATACAGCACTATTTAAACAAATAAATGCTTGAAAACAACCTAGTGTCCATCCACAGGGGGACACTTAAATAAATTAAGGTACCATGGAATGCCACACAGGTATAAAAACAAATGAGGTAGCAGTGAGGGTACTGATGTGTCAAGATTTACAAGATATGTTAAGTTACAAAACTAAAGAGCAAGAAAATTATACTGTGTATAAAAAGGGGGAAGGAAAGAAACACAAACTTCTATTTGTAAAACAGAGGCGAACAAGATACAGAAGAAATTAAAAACAGCATTAATGTGAGAGTGGTAGTGGTGAAAACTGGTAGACAGGATGAAGAAAATGTATATACATGTATATACACATACACTCACAGACACACTCACATTTTTCTGAATAAATGCCTATAGGATTTTCCAAAACACGAACATGTTCACCATGGTGACTCATGGCCTTTCTGTAAATCCATATCTGAGTGTTAAACAGATCGAGTATACAAGTGGTTTAGAAATAATTTTAATGGAAAGGTGGACATATTTTTTTTAAATGGCATACAGTTCAATAGCAGACCATAGAAATTTTTATTTCAAGTTGTTGGAGATGGATATTATAACTAAATAAAATAATTTTACTGGAAAAATTATATATATATTAAGAAAGAAAGAAAAGAAAAGGCTATATTAACTCAATCAAATTGAGCTAATGAATTTGACCTGGTGCACCAGTCCAGGAGAAGTACACACACACACACACACACACACACACACACACACACACACACGAATGCTTTATTTGTTTGTTTATTTATTTATTTTTTAGGTGGAGTCTAACTCTGCTGCCCAGGCTGCAGTGCAGTGGCATGCTCACAGCCACTGCAGCCTCGACCTGCAGGGCTCAGGCGATCTTTCTGCCTCAGCCTTCCAAGTAGCTAGAACTACAGACACGCACCACCACACCTGGCTAATTTTTTATAATTTATTGTAGAGATGAGGTCTTTCCAAGTTGCCCAGGCTAATCTTGAACCCGTGGGCTCAGGCAATCCTCTTACCTGGGCCTCCCAAAATGCTGGGATTATAGGCGTGAGCCACCAAGTTCGGCCTTATTTATTTATTTTGAGTTGGAGTCTCGTTCCGTCGCCCAGGCTGGAGAGCAGTGGCACACTCATGGCCGTCCCAGTGTCGACTTGCTGGGCTCTGGCAATCCTTCCGCCTCAGCCTTCCAAGTAGCTGAAACTACAGGCACACGCTACTGCGCCAGCTCATTTTTTATTTATTGTAGAGAGGAAGTTTCATCAAGTTGCCCAGGCTGGTCTCGAACCCGCGGGCTCAGACAATCAACTCTCCTCAGTCTCCCAAAGTGCTGGGATTTCAGGCTGAGCCACCAAGCCTGGCCTTGAATGTATTATTTAATTTGAAAATTAAATTTAGAAATACTTATGGATGGTATGGGATTATGAAACACTTTTTAAATTCTATCTCTCATACATTTCTGATTTGTCTGAATGTTTTACATGGTGCATATATTATTTTGCAATCTGAAAAAATGGTAGAGATATGACTAAATACTCAAAAATAATCAATAAAATAATCAAATATGGAGGGTTTATCAAGCCAAGTGTTGACTTGCAAGGAACAAAAGATGACTCTGGGTGATTAAAGCAGGAAATAAATTTCATGAAAGGATACTGGATAGTTGACAGAATCACCACAAAAGTAGAAGCAATGGGCTTGAAATACAAGCAGAAACCCAAGGAGGCTAGGTAGCAGTAACCACAGAATCATCTGATGAGGACACAGTTGATATAGTGCCCACTGGCCCTGGTTCCCTCTGAATCCTTTAGGGGAACAGGATGTCAGACCAGAAGTTTCAACTGAGGCACCAAACTATGATAGTTTAGATGTCAGAGTGAGATGTAAGACAGGTCATCAGGCAGAAATGTCAAAGCAAATGACCAAGAACTGGACACAGTGAGAATATCAAAGGGAAGAGAGACCAAAATTGGGAAAAGTCCCATGATGCCCAAGGAAGAACCAGTCCAAGGGTTCTGGTAGAGGAACTGCCAATGAACCCACAATGCCTACAACAGAGCCACCTTTAGAGACTGGTTGGACCCAGGGAGCAAAAGCCAGTTTATTGACAGTTACAAGTCTACTAAGAACTGTTGCATTCTTTTATCTTTCCTCATGGCCCCAATCCCAAAGGGGTCAAAATTAGCAGCTAGCCAGTGGGGAGGATGTGGTGATGAGAGGAAGAAGTCAACTCACTCTCCTTGTAGCCCTACCTGGGAGAAGGAGGAGATTTTTACCTTTGACTAAAGATGAAAGTGTAGATTAATAAACTGAGACTGTGTTTTGTAATTTAGTAACCATAGGACTTTGTTAACCTGGCAAAGACCAGGAAAGTTATAGGTATTCAGGAACACCCCCATGGAGGAGGCTTAAGGGAGTGGGAAAAAATAAAGTTGCTTTTAGGATTATCCATCACAATTCTAGTAAAGCGACAGCCACGTAAACAGAAGACATTACTGTTGAAGTCACTGAAATAATTAAATCTACCTCAGCGTCTTCCTGTCATCTGCTCCAGTCAAAGTCCCAAGCAGAAGAATCTGATTGGCTGAGCTGAGATCTCGTGCTCCAGCTGCCATGGCCTATGTGGCCCTCAATATTCTACCTAGGAAATTCCCCATGCTTAGGAATGAGGTTCAGAAGGTGGACAAAAACTGACATATATGCACTATAAGGGGAGGTTCTGCATTCACTTCTGATGGGTACTGTACCCTGCTAAGTGTAGAATGTGGGGTGGGAAGAGAGGATTTCAGGAGTAACACAGACTCTTCTCTCAATGAAGCAGAGTCTCAATACACTACAGCAACCATAACATAAAAGTATCTTTTATCTAGAACCTTATAACTTTAAAAGCTCTTTCAGGTTTATTTCATTTGCTCTTGACCACAATGCAGTAAGTTAACTCTCCAGTGTTCAATGTGGTGCCTAGCACATAGTAAGTCTTCAGTAAATGTTTGTTGAATGAACGTGTAAAGGAATGAATGGATAAGGAAGAATTAGCTCCAGTGGTTAAAAGATAGTCTCTGCAGTTCATCAGTCTAGTCTAGTACTGTTCTAGTGGAACTTACTGTGATGATGCAGATATTCTTTGTCAATGTGGCTGTTGAGTGCTTAAAATGTGTTAATGAGACTAAGGAATTTATTTTAATTTATTTAAATTTAAATAGCCACATGTGGCTAATAACTATTGTACTGGACAGCACAGGTCTAGAGTTCAAATTACAGTTCTTGTTATTTAGCTTATAACCTGAGTGAACTCCTTAATTTTTCTAATGTGCAATTTTCAAAATGTAAAATAGAGAAAATAGTGTTTCCCTGTCTCACTACTTGTGATGGTTAAAAGAGGTCTTACATGTGAAGACTGAAGTTCATTGGGTTGTAAAGGGCAAAGCTTCGTACCTGGCAGAAGCTCAATAAATGGAAGCCACCATTTGGATTATTGTGACTCTCATATTACTGCTGTTACTCCTGCCATAGAGGTGATGCCAAGACTCAGAGAAGTTAAAGTGCCTGTTCAGGTCACATGACTTGTGAATGTTAGAATGAGATTTTGCATCTCCTGTATTCATTATAGCGTGGCTTTCTAACCACCAAGTTAAGCAAGGGCTCCAAGATCTGATATGAGTTCTAAGCAGTGTCTATGCAATAAAAAAATGAGTCTTCCACATATGTTTGCAAATAGTATTCAAATTAATGCAGATTCCACTAATATTAATAAAAGATAAATTTGTTTAAAATCAATATTGAATTTATAGTAGCTTTTTGTCATTATACAGATTTTCAATCAACAAAGACTAAAAGCACAACTATAATTAAGTGAGGTATCTCAGGCTCTTTTGACATCGAAAAGGCATTCTTATTCTCTTTGTTAATACCTCCTTGTTAAAACAGTATTAAAGAAGGGAAAGACACAGGATATAGATGAGGGGGGACCCCAAAAACTCTGAATTTATTTATAAAAAATTGTGTATTTATTCTTACATTTTAAAACTTCAAGCCGGCTCGGTGGCTCAGCCTGTAATCCCGCGCTTTGGGAGGCTGAGGTGAGTGGATTGCCTGAGCCCTCGGGTTTGAGACCCACCTGGGCAACTTGGTGAGACCTCATCTCTACAATAAATCAAAAAATCAGCTGGGCGTGGTAGCGCATGCCTGTAATTCTGGCTACTCAGGAAGGCTGAGGCGGAAGGATCACCAGAGCCCAGCAGGTTGAGGCTGCAGTGGCCGGGAGGGGACACTGTACTCCAGTCTGGGCGACAGAGTGAGACTCCAACTCAAAAAAAAACTTGTCACCTTCAAAGTAGTCTCCCTTAGATGCAAGACACCTATTGAAACACTTTTACCCCGCTCAAAACAGTTTTTGAACTCATCAATTTTGATGCCTTTTAGTGCTATTGCCACTATTTGTTTTACCTCTTCCACAATGGCAAAACATTTCCCTTTGGGGAATTTTTCATCTTGAGAAACAAAAAACAGTCACTTGGGGTGAGATTTGGTGAATAGGGAGGGTGGAGCACGGTAGTCTTGCTGGTTTTGGTCAAAAACTGCTGAAGACAGCGTGGTGTGGACAAGCAGGTGTGCCCATTAATCACCCATCATGAAATGGGCAAATACATTGAAAGAATCTCCAAAAAAAATTCACTGAAGCTGAAAGCAGCCTCTCACAACAATGCTAGCAGGTACACTGGTTCCTAGAACACTTATCTAGTGGGGGAAGTTCACTAAAAAATCATTGCCCTCCAAAAAATAATTCCAGTTTTTTGGGGGCCCTCTCTCATATACATACACAATAGAGAAATAAATATCAAGAAAAATTGGTGATGCAAGAGACTCCATAAACCAGTATATATTCTAGATACATTTGCTAGAAACACGAATGGCAGTTTTTTACAAAAGGGAGTTTATTTAATAGAAAAGATCAAGGTGCAATTCCCTAAAGGATTCTGCAACAATCAGTAACTATAATAAATCAAGCTCCGAGTTTAGTTTTTAAAAACAAATTGCACAGATTCAGAATGGGTGAAATGATGCTTTAAAGCAAATTATGGGAAAGATTTGAGAGTTTTAGAACAGTGCTCCTGAGTGGAGTGACTATAACCCAGAACGTAAATGGGGATACATTAGAATGAGGGAAAAAAAACCCACTACAATCCCTATGTTTTACTTGTTACTAAAAAAAAAAAAAGCCAACCTTTGTTGCTATTTAGTATATGCAACTGACAGCAATACATGTATGTAATTTAAATAACTATATGTGGAGGGATACATAAACAATTATTTTGCTTAAAAGACTGCACAATTAAAAATCTTTTGAAATTTTTGTTTTAGAAGACAATAAGCTCAGGATAAACCTGCAGTGTGATACGATTATTAAAAACAAGCCAAAAACTGAATTCTCTTGATGCTATTAGTTAGCTTTTCCTATGTAACAAGCCACCCCAAAACAAACTGGCATACAACAATCATCATTTTTTTAATTGTTCAGAACCTTCACAATGTCACTAGTACTGACAATCTAAGAACAAGGGTTCTGAAAATTAATGCACATGAGGAAAAGCTGAAGGAATTGGGAAAGGTTTACTATGAAGAAAGAACATTAACAGAAAAGAGGAATATGTGTGTTAGACATTTACTATCTCGATTTCTTACAGCTTAATTTGTAATACTATTTATACGGAAAAATATTTTGAATGGATAACCCCTTGAAGAAACAGATATTAAAGCATTTTCTTCTTTCCCTCAGTTGATTTATAGTTATAGAATATAATTATAAATATTATAGAATATAATTATATATGGATATATAATTATAGAATTCAGGGAGTTCCATTTGGTGGAGTGACATAGTCATGAAAATTATTAGAAAATCCCAGTGGAAATGTATACATTTCATACGTGACAACTTTCTTCATTTTTATTAAAGAATTGACTATTTCTTTCTTTAATTTTTAAACGAAAACCAATATTATTTTTGTTTCTTTTTCTTTTCCCCTTAACTCAAATTCTATAATTGTAAACAAAACATGAGCATATTTGAAAACAGATTATGAAGAAAAAGCTTTAGTATAAACAAAAGAAAGATGGAGTAAAATGCAAGTCCATCACTGCATGAGAAATGGTGTGACAAACGTGCGGTACCTCTGCACAGAGAATGGTGGTGACTCAGAGCATTGCTTGTCCACCTAAAAAGAGTTTGTGAAATAAAATATATTTCTTAAAAAAATTCATGTAAATGCAGTGTCCCTTCTGGGTATAGCTGGAACAGTGTTCTGTTTGAATCATTTAATATCTTCTCCTTGAAGTAAAATATCTGCAAAGTTATACCAAAATGCTGTTAAAAATCTATGCATTGTATTAAAGCTGATCTATTATATTTTAAGATTTAGCATTAAATTTTAAGATCATTCAGCAGAATAAAATTTAATAACCAATAATCTTGAAAATTTGACCATGATAAAATTTGTATATTATTTGCTTTGTAACAAACAAAAAATTAAGACTGCAGTGCAAACAAAAATGCCATTTCTATCAGCAGCATTACTGGGAGAAAAATCAGAAATGACTACATTCTCATTCTAACAGAAAATTTTTAGCCAATAGTTAAAAAATTCAATCTGTATGTTCCTCCACTTTTCTAGGCTCAAAGTTTTTTTTGCCGAGTGGTACAAAATAGAAAACAGACATTTGCTTCTGGCACTGTGACCTTCTCCAGGCCCCTGCCCATGCTACCCTGATACAATATATTTCTGGCATACACGTATGATATAGCCAGCAACCACTCTCCATAAACACTCAACTTGACAGCAGGTGAAAGGAACAACGACAAAATCTCTCTTTTGCATCAATGAAGAGTACCATACTTCCTTCTTTTATAAGATAGGTGATTTCTTAAAATAATTAATTCAGTAAAGTAATTACTCAACACTACTGTATTTTTCTAGCTATACACATGGAAACATCTAATTTTTCTTCTAAAACCAAGAAAGCTCATAAATATTATAAACTACTTGGAATATTTAAAAAGCAATCTATAGCTGATCCATATATTTATCCAACTTAGTATAAAACCTCTATGTGTTTAAAAATGCCATACCTTCCACATACACACTCATACATATACACACCCTATGCAATCCATACTTATCCACTGATGACTAAACCATTTAGAATGAGTTGGTGAAGGGGAGAGGCAAAAGGACTGGGGATTCCTTAAAAAAAAAAAAAAAAAAAAGATATATTTACCAAACAGGACATTTTGCTCTGTATTTTGTTTTAGTGTGTGGGGGGAATTATAATTGTATTTAGACTTTATATGGCATGGGTTACTCAGTTCACAGCAGAAGCACCTGCAGCAAATTAATTTGTTGTAGCACATTAATTATCTCATAGCTTCTATTTAGACTGCAGCTGTTGCTATTATGTTAATAATATTTTTTATTACCACTGTATACAACAGGTTATGGTAATAATAGAAATATCTCTCTCTCTCTTTCTTTTTTTTTTGCCTCCCCCCCTCCGTTGTTTCCATTTTTCTGTCAGAAGGAGAGACTGAAAGAAATTTAGGCAAATTAAGCCCCAAAGCGCACTATAATTTTCTATTTCTGAACTGATTTGTAAGAGAATGGGTAAGTGAAATTAGCAAAGAATCACCCCACACAAAGATGGCGCGTGCAGAATTTGTGAAAGCGAAAAAGAAGACGAAGGAGAAGCAAAGAGGGACGGAATACTGCAGTGCTGGGGTGGTGAGTGTTTGGATGGGGGCGGGGAAAATGCTGCAGTTTTCATGAAATAATAAGGTGGGGGAAAAAAGGCATACAAAGAGTAGGTTTTTCATTGTTTGTAAAATATAAACACAGATGAATTCTGTCTTTGGTTTGTTCATGCTTTTCACTCTGCACAGCAGGGATGTTCTTAAGAAGTTGCCCTCTGCGAAATTTCACTAAATGGGAACCGTGGACCCTGCATGATGGGATTATAATCACACCAGCCACTCCTTTTACATAATTTTTTGTTTAAGATCCAGTAAGACTCCCTGTTTTTAATACATATAAAGCAATAGACATGTATATGTCGATAAACTGAGAGTTTTCGTCCCTATAGCCTAGTGCAAGCTATAACAAAAAAACCGGTGATATCACATCTACAAATCTCAATGGATTCAAAAACAATATGAAAATTTTTAGCTGACAAGAATATGTCTGCTGCCTGCAGTCCCTGCAATAGCTCACCATGTTGCCTACTAACCAAAAGATCAAAAATTATCGATTTCATGGCGCTGCGAGGTCTGGAAAGAAAAGCTACTTTAAAATTTGCATTGTTTAAGAAATGATTTAAAAGAAAGGAATCATTTTTTTCTGAACACTTTGGAATGTGAAAATGACTTGTTTTAATCTTATCCATGATTTACTATAATTCTATTATTTTTAGCAGCTGGAGTCCAGAAATGATTTTTTTCGATGAATTTAGGATTTTGCCGCAGTATACATCTGCAGTCCCAGAATCCTCCGGTAAGTTAATCCTTCTTGCGATGGGAAACGCCTTTAACCTTCTTGTGAATGAAATATCTGCAACCATTTTGAAATTTTTAATAGAGGGGTATGTGAGTGTGCGTGTGCACGCGCTTGTGTGTTGGGGGGTGTCTCTAAAGCATGATTTCTTAGCAATGCAGCGGTATTTGTCTTAGTTCCTAGAAACATTGAGAAACACACACCTTTATGTTCTTTGAATATCATGGATGATGTCTCCATTGCTTCTCCTTCACACTTTCTATGGTAGCCATTAAAATGTACTTCCTTAGTAAGGCAAACCAATGAAGGCCTGGAGAACACATATCTCCAAGCATGAAGGGTGTTCCTGGCATAAGTGAAGCAACCAGGCCACAGCAACCACCATGACCATCACCTCCTGCCACCTTCACCACCCCTCCCTGGCTCTGCAGTGTGTATCAGCTGCAAGCTTTCCACGGTGGCTCTCCGCCGAACTTACCCAGTGGGTTCCTAGATTACTTCTGTGTGCGAGAATAGCCAACCATGTAGTCTGACAAGAGGTATTTACAACTACTTAGCCTGTTCAGCTGGAAAGAAATCAAAAGATAACACTGAACCCTGAGATGATGTATTATAAATCAAAAGTCCCAATCCATAAATAGCTCACTTGATGAACTGCTAAATGAAAAGCTGATCCTAATTATTGTCCAGTGTTTTCATGTTGTCATAAAGAAAAATTTTTAATAGGCCATCTTAGAGAGTTGGGATTGATTGTTTTTAAATGCATGGAATATTATTCTTACCTTTCTGTTGGGAGGGGATTCTTCCTGGGAGGATTCAGATGTAGAGTCCAAGGGAGACCACACCCTAGTTTCACAGCTTGTTTTCTACCGTTTCTGCTTGTTTTCAAGTAAGGTTGATAAAGTTACAATTTTACATTAATTTAAGGGACCTAATCAAAAGGAATCAGTCACCCCTTTCCGTCTCTTTCTTAAAGGAAGCTCATTGTCTTAGGTGCTCAATGAATGTTTAATTAATGGATTTGATAGAGTTAAGTATCCAAAAAGTGAACGATCCTTCTTTACAATGATGGCTTAATGGTTCTGTCTGAATTATGAAAATAATCTCAGCATTTATTTTTTTGCTTGAAGATAGTTTAAGAGCATGTGTTTTTAAGGAAGGGATGCTTTACGCTCAGATTTCAGAAGTCACTGCTTGATATCATGATATGACCAGTAATATCTTCTCTTAAACAAACTGGAGACACTTTTGGTTTCTAGGAATGCAGTTTAAAATTTAGAACAATTTGTCTGTCACCATTTTACAGAATTAATTTATGTTAAACCCAGGGGGGCTGGCTCTAGAAGAAAAAGACACAAAAAAGATAACCAAGTGTTTTTACAAAATGTATTAACCAAGGGTCAATTTTAAGAAATTATTTTTACAAAATTACTTATTTCACTGACTCATTAGGTATTTTGATACTGTATTTCTCTTTGGTTTGATGATAGTATTTGTCTTCGTTGCACAGAAGTTATTCATCTCATATTTTTGGTGAGACAATTGGAGCCATTTCTGCTTTATGAAAGATGCAATTAAAAATTCTGAGCAATTTGCTAAATTTAATTAACTTGTTTTAATGCAAATCACCAGTATTTCTTCAGTATACTTAATTTGGATGAGAAAAACAGCATGCTGCATTGTTGCACATTTTATATTTTCTTTAATAATATGTGTTTGCTTAAAGAGTCAACAGGGATTAAAAATCATAATTCTAAATTTAGATCAAAATATCTCAATTATAGGAAAATGCTTCCATTATTTTGGCAACTAAATAGAGAAATACAAATATAGAAATATTTTTATCTTTTAGATCTTCTAATGGTGCAGCTATTTCTTAACCAATTTTGAGAGTGCCTTATTTAGCAAAAATAAACCGAACACAGAAACGCAAACATCTGTTTTTTAAAAAATCTCTAAAAGTGGTTAATCAGTCATCTGATTTTGAATGTATAACTTTAATCAAGTGCATATTCTTTAATTTTGTATATGACAACTATGATTGGGCATCATCAGTACCTGAAAATGCCATTTATATTTTTAAGTTTATATTAGAAACAATGTTTTGATGGAATATGTTCAATCTGCTTGAATTATGTCCAGCTGAGTTAACCAAACCGACAGCTATACTTAATTCTACAGAATTACTAGGAAAGATTAAAATGAGAAAGTCATTCTAGACAATGGATCTCACTGAACATCATCATCTCAGTGTGCGGACTTTTTCCACTGCAGTGGCCCACATGTGCTATGGCGATAGCAGCTGGCATTGCCACTGTATACAGTAAGATATCTTTAAGACAGAAAAAAGGATATATTTAAAGAATGTATTGGCCCTGAAACATTAGCTATGCCTAAAACTACATATTCTACCCACCACAAATGAATGATTAAGTATGTTTCCCACTTGTACCTATATTATAAAGACCCATTGTTTGCATGTATTAATAATATAGTCCTGGGACAAAAGCACCGAGATAACTTTCACTGTTGCTTTTTGTACTCTCCCCAGTTTTGTAGGAAAAACAAGCATAAAACAATACACTAGAGAAAACGAATCGATCATAATTGTCTCAGCTTTGACAAATGCCAATCTTGCTGAATCACAATAGAAACATTTCCTAGGGAAATGAAGACCCAACTTCAGCCTATTAAAAAGAATTAGAAAGTGGTTTTGAAGAACAGAAAATTAGTTTAAAAAAAAAACGTAGAGGCTGCCTAATCCATAGCTCCTCCTAATAGATAACATACTTGGATTTCTCAAATAAGTAACACCGTAGAAATGCAGCTCCTCCAAACAGAACTCCCCACAAGTAAATCTGTTACTACCTCCTGACAAGTGGAACCAGATAAAAATGGAATCTATAAGAATTAACCTAATTGACAGTGCTCTGGAGCTAATCCATTTCCATTAGTTATTTGTTCACAGTAGGTACTCATGAGGACTTGTTGAATTGCGGGACTGGCGCCCATTCCACCGAGTTCACAGCCTTGGGAATGGGGATGGAAGGCGTCTCCGCCCGGTGGTTCAGGTCCAAACACAGGCCGAGCGGCCGATTGGGAGGTGAGAGCCAC
>CAUYQG010089717.1:0-10492 GCA_963574415.1 Tarsius wallacei
TTCCAAGTAGCTGGAACTACAGGTACACGCTACCACGCCCGGCTAATTTTTTGATTTATTGTAGAGATGAGGTCTCGCCAAGTTGCCCAGGTGGGTCTCAAACCCGCGGGCTCAGGCAATCCACTCACCTCAGCCTCCCAAAGTGTGGGATTACAGGCTGAGCCACCGAGCCCGGCTGGAGATCTATTCTTATAGATTTCCTTTTTTTTCCTTATTTTTTTCCATTAAGCCCTGCCATTCTAGGAAAGATTTCTTTATGTTAAGGAAAAAGAGACAGAAATCCAGAGAGATTTTACAAGTTGCCAGTGCTACATGTCTAATTGGTGGGAGAACCAGTATTCCCAGGTCTTCTATTCCTAACCATGAGCTATGAGGCCACTGTGTTTCATGATGGACTTTTTCACTTGGAAAGACTTTTACCGTAATCATCTTCATCAGCACCCCAAGCATTGTGCGCTCTGATTTATTCTTGCGCATAATGGCATCTCTCCTCAACCACTTGGTTTTTTCCATTCCTACATGGCCCTGATATCAAAACTGCATTTTTTTCCTGTCTTAAAGAGTTTCACCCTGACTCGGAACATTGATTTATCCTCATAAGGTTAATCAACGGGGCTGTGTGTCTCATTCATGTGCAAATTATAATTCCTTCAGCAGATGAAGACGTGACTATTTTGTTCTTTATGGCTTCTAACCATTTCTTAGAATCTGCATTTAAGATTCTGCAAGGGTTTAGGATGACCCTGGCTCCTTTTAAGAAGATCTTTGTCAGGCTAGATGGATTTATTTGTAGCCCTAGTACATTACTGTTTGAACAAATGGTTTAAGGCTTTTCTTTATGGAAAATGGAAACAAAACATGCTGACTATGAGATGGCATTCATTTACTCTGCTAAAACTGGTGAACATTCTGGCAATTCCAAGCTTCTGTTATAAATAAGTTCCTTCTGGTCCCTAAATTATAGTATAATAGTTGACTAAAGCTATTTTTTAAAGGTCTGGTTCATACCTACATACCAGGTCAGTTTTCTGAGGGTTAGGACTATTTTTTTTTTTGAGTCAGAGTCTCACTCTGTCACCCAGGCTGGAGTGCAGTGGCATATACACTGTCACTGTTGCCTTGACCTGTTGGGCTCAGGCAATCCTTCTGCCTCAGCCTTCCAAGTAGCTGCAACCACAGACATGTGCCACTACGCCCAACTAATTTTTTGATTTATTGTAGAGACGAGCTCTCGCCAAATTGCCCAGGTTGGTCTTGAACCCCTGAGTTCAGGCAATCCTCTTATGTCTGCCTCCCAAAGTGCTGGGATTACAGGCGTGAGCCACTGCACCTGGCTGGACTATTTTTTAAGAATAAATTCTACCTACTAACATTCTATGGCTCTTTAATAAAATATTAATGGCCAGCAACACTGAAAGCAGTGCAGAATCCCTTAACAAAAAAATCCTGGAGAGAAAAAAAAAAACTCTAGCCAGGCATGGTGGCTAATGCATATTATCCCAGGGCTTTGGGAGGCGGAGGCAGGAAGATGGCTTGAGGCCAGAAGTTTGTAACCAGCTTGATAGATAGACCCTTGTTTCTACCCCCCCCCCAAAAAAAAATTTAACCAGGAGTGATGGTGTGTGCCTGTAGTCCTAGTTGGGAGGGTAAGGCAAAAAACACTTCTTTGGTGAAGTAAGATTAAGTTTAAATTTTAGTCTTCTAAAAAAAACCAAAAACAAACAAACAAAAAACCTCTGCAAAGCTCTGGTCAGTGCCTTTGTGGACAAGAATCCCGTGTCTTATGAGGAAGCTGCAAGGCTACAATGGCAAATTGTAGAGGTGCCATCCGATTTCTCTACCGATTTCAGAGGCATGTCAGTAGCCGACTGTCATGCAGAGGAAACTGAGAGGTGATGTGATGAACCAGGAACAAGGGATTACTCTAGGGATTGTGGGGTTATTAAGCTGAGGTTTTCTCTAAGAACCTCCACGCCTGGAGGCTAATGTAAGTCAAGAAGCCCCGTTTCCCTATTCACTTTCTCTCATCTCTTCCCTTAGAGTTCGGGTCTGAGATCTCATCATTCTTAGGTGATGGTCAATATTCTGCCTAAATGTTCTACCCTTCAACAGGAAAATTATAGTGCTTAATGCGGTTATGAAAAGTTATACATTCTGACCTTGAAGGAAAGCTCATCTTCATTCTCCCCGTGGAAATCATACAATGCTTTGGCCTTCCTCCCCTTCAGTGCTATGGCAGACATACTTTTTGTCTCAGCTGTGAAGACATCAAAAATTCAGATCATAGAAAGACGACAGACTAAAAACACCAATCAAACATTTTCAGAAACCCTTTGTCACTCTCAGAACAGAATACTTTCAATTCATTTTGAACTTATTTAACTTGTACAAAGATTAAGGATGTTCTCTTATCAGGGGAAAAAAACATACAAAATTGATTAGACAAAATTCGCCATAATTTAGTCAAGGCATTTTAGTTTTGTCCCCCCATGACTCTAATGAAATATATGAATAAAGTCTGCATAACTGGATGAATCAACTCTTTCAAATGCAGACAAACAGCTGGGCGTGGTGGCTAACACCTGTAAACCCAGTGATTTGAGAAGCTGAGGTGGGAGGATTGCTTGAGCCCAGGAGTTTGCACCAGCCTGGGCAACGTAGTGAGACCTCATCTCTACAAAAAAAAATTAAAAAAATAAGCCGGGTATGGTGGTGTGTGCTTGTAGTCTCAACTGCTTGACCTCCTGCACACAGGAGGTTGAGGCAGCCATGATCAGACCACTGCACTCTAGCCTGGGGGTAAGTGTGACCCTGACTCTAAAAAAAAAAAAAAAAAAAAGGAAAAAAAGAGAACAAAAGAAAAATGTAGACAGATAAACTGAGCATGGCCAGAGGGAAAAGGAGTAGAAATGGTTTCAAAGGTCTTGGGCTCCCCTGGAAGTTGTCATACCTGGGCAAGGCCGCACAAATGCTGCAGGGAAGATGCCCTCTCTGTCCTGCAGTCTGCCCCTGCACCAGTCGGAGTCCAGATGCTCAAGGATCAGGATCCGGTCTCCCCTTTTGAAGGATAAGTCACCACTGGTCTCTGCGGTAAAACTGTGAAGAGCTTCGCACCATTCTGCAGAAAGCCTGTTAACCTGCCATAAATCAGAAGTTTGGTAAGAAATGTGGGATTTTATTTGATTTTGAGTTCTACAAAGCTTAAAAAATGGTTGAGGAAAAAAAAGCTAGGGGGTCATAAGATTTCAAAGCCTGCAGACTTCTGTAAATTACCTAATGTTTTATGTTGCTATCAAGTTTCAGAAATAAAAGTTTCTAA
The DNA here is from genome assembly GCA_963574415.1 of Tarsius wallacei. NCBI lineage: Eukaryota > Metazoa > Chordata > Mammalia > Primates > Tarsiidae > Tarsius > Tarsius wallacei. Next base: position 3,320 of record CAUYQG010089717.1, read on the forward strand.
TAATTTTTTTCTTATGGTTCTAAATGACAATTGTGATGGAATTTGTGGCTTTTCTTCTTTTATGAGGTATAACAATGTTTCTTTTTTTTTGAGTTGGAGTCTCACTCTGCTGCCCAGGCTGGAGTGCAGTGGCACGCTCACAGTCACCCCAGTGTCAATCTGCTGGGCTCAGGCGATCCTTCTGCCTCAGTCTTGCAAGTAGCTGGAACTACAGGTGCATGCTGCCATGCCCAGCTAATTGTTTGATTTACTGTAGAGACGCGGTCTTGCCAAGTTGCCCAGGCTGGTCTTGAATCTCTGGGCTCAGGCAATCCTCTCACCTCGGTCTCCCAAATTGCTGGGATTACAGGCTAGAGCCACCACACTGGCCTAGGTATAACAATGTTTAAGCAAAAATGTTTTCTTAATATGACCTATGATATTAATTACATAGACTCTTAGGTACAAGCATAACATATTTATGCATAGCATTTATGACACTACAAAACAATTCTGATAAAGTATCTAACTTTCCGTGCTCTTCTTTATCTTAATTAGGAAGAGTTAGAATGGGCAACCTGTTAGTTCTCAGGTCTTTGTGTGATTCAGAGACAATCAGATTCCATGGCATAGGACTTCGTTAATTCACACTTTGAAGTTTATGAAGCATAGTCAATGCTAAGGTTGGGGATAACCGCCTAGATGTGGTTGGCTGGTCTGATGGAATGCTCCGGTGAAAATGCTTTACCCTAATCACCTCAGAGAAAGGTTTTGCTCTGTGAGGAGACAGCTCCGCCGAGTTTGGATGGGAACCCTAGGTTCAAGAAACTCAGGTGGGCAGGAGAGGCTAACGAGAAGGGAAAGGCTTTGGAGCCAGACGAACCAGGGTTCCAGACCCGGCTGCATGACAGTGGGCGGGACGCTTCTCTTCCCTAGGTCTTGGCTTCATCTCAGGATGAGATAAGCAGCATGGTCCCTGGCATGTCTTGAGTTTTCAGTAACTGAGGGCTTACACAACAAAAACAAAAATTAGCACACAGAAAACCCGAATCCTAACCCTGTGGCTCCTGCATCTGAGAAACCAACCCTGAAGAAGGGAACGTATCGCTCCCCACAATGCACACAGCCATGTGGATGCTTCCTTTTAGATAACTGTCTCCAGTTTCTTTCCTGCTTGCTTGAGCAGTGGGTGGGGATGAGGAATCAAGAGACACACAGCCCAGTAACAACTGACATTCTGAGAAACACAATGACCTCATCAGGCTCACTCTTCCAGATACATCACAAAAAACAATGGAACACCCCATCTTATTACCTCTAAGTACTTCCAGAATCATGTTATAACAGGGTGAACATTTTAACCCAGTTTTTTTCTCACTCCCATTATAAAAACAATACACATGTTCCTAAGCATTTGGAAAATTCAGAAATATATGAATAAGTGGGAAAAGGCCTATATCCCAGCACTTTGGGAGGCCGAGGTGAGAAGACTGCCTGATCCCACAGGTTCAAGACCCACCTGGGCAACTTGGCGAGACTTTGTCTCTACAATAAATCAAAAAATTAGCCAGGTGTGGTGGCCCATGCTTGTAATTCCAACTACTTGGAAGGCTGAGGCGGAAGGATTGCCCGAGCCCAGCAGGTTGAGGCTGCGGTGGCTGTGAGTGTGCCACTGTGCTCCAGCTTAGGCAACAGAGTGACTCCTTCTTCAAAAAAACAAAACAAAACAACAACAACAAAAACGCTTAATGGAAACTTCATTTCTCTGATTATAAGCTGATAAAAAATTGCAATCTGACTCCAACCCAAACAAAACAAAACAAAACAAAGAAGTGGGAAACAAAACTACCTATATATATAATTGCACCACCTAGAAGTGATTTAATGTTAATTTAAATATAGGCTATATTTACAATTTTATTTTTATTTTATTTATTTCTTTTGATTAGAGGATCTCACTCTATTGCCCAGGCTGGAGTGCAATGGCACGCTCAAAGACACTGTGGCCTTGACCTGCTGGGCTCAGGTGATCCTTCCTCCTCAGCCTTCTAAGTGGCTGGAACTATAGGTGCACACCACCACGCACGGCTAATTTTTTAATTTATTTTAGAGACGAGGTCTTGCCAAGTTTTCCAGGCTGGTCTCGAACCCCTGGGCTCAGGTAATCCTCTTGCCTCTGCCTCCCAAAGTGCTGGGATTACAAGTGCAAGCCATCATGCCTGGCTTATTTACAATTTTATATTTCCTGTCTTTTTTTTTTTTTTTTGAGTTGGAGTCTCACTCAGTCGCCCAGACTGGAGTGCAGTGGCCGCTCCCGGCCATCGCAGCCTTGATAGCAGCCTGGGCTCCGGCGATCCTTCCGCCTCAACCTTCTAAGTAACTGGAACTACAGGTACGTGCTACCACACCCGGCGAATTTTTTTTATTTATTGTAGAGATGAGGTCTCACCAAGTTGCCCAGGCTGGTCTTGAATCCCTGAGCTCAGGCAATCCTCTCACCTAGGTCTCCTAAAGTGCTGGGATTACAGGCTTGAGCCACTGCACCCGGCTATATTCCCCTTCTTTATGACAAGATATATGTTTTCTTCCTATGTCATTTATTTTACAAATCTAGTTTTTCAAGGCTTCAGAAAATTCCCCCAATAATGATCATATTTAGGCTGTTTCCAATTTTTTCCTACTGTACTAATATCACTATGACCGTTTTTGTGACTAACACCGTGTCCCATTTTTTACTCCCTTTCTTAGGATGATAAATAAGAATGTGCAGTTTTTCTTTTTCTAACATTCACATGCTTATAATTACATAAAGTGTTGAGATGCACTAAGTTTTTGTTAATTGGACAGGTTAAATGGTATTTTAATGGTTGCTTTATTCCATCTATTTATTGCAAACACTTGCTATATGAATTGAAAAAATGAATTTATACTATTTTCTCTTGATATTTATAATTTTTTTTAAAGCCAGGGTCTCACTCTGTCACTTAGGCTGGAGTGCAGTGGCATAATCACAGCTTGCTTGCCACAGCCTTAACCTCCTGGGCTCAAGAGATCCTTCTGCCCCAGCCTCCCAAGTAGCTGGGACTACAGGGACTCCCCAGTATGCCTGGCTAATTTTTAAAAATTTTTTTTATTTTTTGTAGAGATGGGATCTCGCTATGTTGCCCAGGCGGGTCTCAAACTCCTGGGCTCAGATGACACTTCCACCTCAGCCTCCCCAAAAGCAGGGGCAACAGGCATGCCCCAACGTGCCTGGGTAATTTAAAAAATTTTTTTTGGTAGAGACCGGGTCTTGCTATGTTGCACAGACTGGTCTCAAACTCCTAGGCTCAAGCCATTCTCTCACCTCAGCCTCCCCAGGTGCTGGATTACCGGTATGAGCTGCCATGCCCAGCCTGATATGTGTGATTTTAATATTCCTCCCAGAGTTCAAATGTGTCTGGTCACTACAGATGTCTGTTAAGCAGCCTACCTGAGAATTTGAGCCAGAATCTTCTTTTTTGGTTTTTGGTGGTACCTTTGTGCCTACATTAAAAACAAACAAACAAACAAACAAACCAAACAAAAACCAGGTTGAAACATCAGATGTGAAGGCCACTTAGTATTAGAAACCAACTGCTGGGTGGAAGAGTCCGAGTAAACAGTCTGGGCCTCTACACCAGCTTCTTCCTGCACTGGCTGTCTCCTTGGCCTGCACTACTCTATCTGGGCTCGCTGACTTAAAGTGAAGAAGGAAGGATATACACTAGAGTCCATTTTTGTTTCAAAGTCTTTACCATTTCTTTTTTTTTTGAAACTGGGTCTTGCTCTGTCGCCCAGACTGGAGTGCAGTGGCATGATGGTGGCTCACTGCAGCCTTGAACTCCTGGGCTCAAGCAATCCTCCTGTGTCAGCCTCTGAGTAACTGGGATGATAGTGCATAACACCACACCTAACTAAATTTTGTATGGAGACGTGGTCTTGCTATGGGGCCCAGACTGGTCATGAACTCCTGGCCTCATGCAATCCTCCCACCTCAGCTTCCTGAAGCATTGGGATTATAGGTGTGAGCCACTGCATCCAGCCTCTTTGCCATTTCTTATGTGGCACTTTTGCTAATTATCTAAAACACCAAAACCAGCTCCTTGAGAGAGGACCACAGTAATGACTCTCCCACACAAATTACCATTTCAAAGTCAGTTTTCCCTCCACCTTAAAAAATATGACAACATGGATGATTAGGCAGTTTAAGTATAATCCTATATTTGGCTTATTTGAATTAGGACATATCATAATAAAAAACCCATATTCTTGATACTCACTTGAGACACTTGCAGCAGATGTGGGATAATCCTCAACCAGTTCCACAAAGTTAAGGGGGAAAATCCCCGTTCTGTCTCGAAGCTCTCCTCTGGCCCACTCCTCATTCACATACTCTTTGAGAAGAATAATCTCTCCCTCTGAGAAACTTAACTCATCCTTCTCGTCTCCAATATACTCAAACCGAGCCACACATCTCAGGTCTCTGAACAAGGAAGAACACATTTTGTAGGTTAAAATAGAGAGGAGTTTACAAGAAAATCTTTTTTTTTTTTTAAATAGAGAGGAGGTCTTGCTATGTTGCTTAGCTGGTTGAACTCCTGGTCTCAAGCAATCCTCCTTCCTCGGCCTCCCAAAGTGTTAGGACTACAGGCATGAGCCACTGGCCCAGCTGAGAGTATTTTTTAAATGCTGTAAAACCTTCATTCAGTTTTGAACTCCTGGCCTCAAGCACTGGCCTCCCAAAGCACTTGGGATTACAGATGTAGGTCACCATGCCCAGCCTTTCGTTCAGTCTTTCAACAAATATTTATTCTGTTTTTACTATGCAACAATGTATACTGAGCTAATTTTAATATTTTCCATGAAAAAGAATGAGTTACATTTTTTAAATGACAGTGCTTTTTTAGAGACGAACCTATTCACTCAGAAAGGTTAAAGCTCAAGGTCACAGAGTAGCTGCAGAATTCCAGATAAGCAGCTGAGGGGTTAGCTTACTGCTCTGTGTCTTTGATCATCTTTACTTTATTACCATCTCCCCAGTCGCCCTGTGTTTATATCCTTGGGCCACAGCGACCCACAGCCCAGGCTGAAGCCTCTCAATCACAAATGCACTGAGTTTAGGAGTGAGTGCGAACCCTGACAACCTCAGGGCAAGACATTAAACTTCCTGATCAAGAATCTGTACACTGAGGAGCTATCGAAGTAATGAAAACAAAAAATCAAACCCAAACAGAAGAATCTGGGCAGAATGCAAGGAATGTCAGATGGGCAGAGGAGATGCTCAATATTTGCTGAATGAATCAGCAACATGGCCTTAAAAACTAGGAAAAGTCCAGAAAAAAACAGCAACTCGGCATATTGTAACACAGTCTTAGACCCAACTCTGTTCCTTTTTTTTTTTTCTTTTTTGAGTTGGAGCCTCACTCTGTCATCCAGGCTGGAGTGCAGTGGCACACTCCCGGCCACCGAAGCCTTGATCTGCTGGGCTCAGGTGATCCTTCCACTTCAGTCTTCCAAGTAGTTAGAACCACAGGTGTGTGCTATCACGCCCGGCTAATTTTTTTTTATTTATTGTAGAGACGAGGTCTCACCATGTTGCCAAACTGGTCTTGAACCTGCGGGCTCAGGCAATCCCCTCGCCTTGGCCTCCCAAAGTGTTGGGATTATAGGCTTGAGCCACCGTGCCCGGCCAACTCTGTTACTTCTAAAAATGATTTTGTATCTCTATTAAAAAGGCTTCATTTCTGGGACTTGGAACAATCTTTCCATGATCTGCAATTTTGACTGAAAAATAAGATAAAATAAAATGGTGTCTCCAGAAGGTAGGATTTAACCCCAAACCTTTGATTTGAGTTTTTTGAAAGGAATTTTCAACAGCAACAGGCTAAAGAGAAATAACTGCCTAAACAGAAAAGGTTGAGTCGAGTTTTTTTTTTTTTTTTTTGAGTTGGAGTCTCACTCTGTTGCCCAGACTGGAGTGTGTGTGGCCGCTCCCGGCCACTGCAGCCTCGACCTGCTGGACTCTGGCGATCCTTCCGCTCAGCCTTCCAAGTAGCTGGAACTACAGGCGTGCGCTACCACGCCCGGCTAATTTTTTGATTTATTGTAGAGATGAGGTCTCGCTTGCCCAGGTGGGTCTTGAACCCGCGGGCTCAGGCAATCCACTCACCTCAGCCTCCCAAGGCGCGGGATTACAGGCTGAGCCACCGAGCCCGGCTTGAGTCGAGTTTCAAGCAAATTCTGATTTGAGTCAGGTCAGTGGATCAATGACTGTAAAAGGCCACTTCAAATTCTTCCTGCTTACAGTGTATGCTGCTTAAACATAGGAGAGAAGTGGAACCTGAGATAGAATTCGATTATTGTAGCATTGGAAGTTTTCTTATTTGTGATAACCTTTGCATTTATTTTCTAAAATCCTCTGGGAGCACCTTCTTATGTCTGACCTATTCATAGACAGGTTTACAGGCTTCAGCAGGGAATGAATTCTAGTAATTTGCTCATTTAACTAGAATATAAAGTTGCACTGTGGCAGTGTTTTAAATCACAAAGGAGTTACAGAGACTCATAAAAGGGTACACACTTTCGGGGAAAGGTCCGCAGAGATTAAGGAAGACTCCTTGGACTTAATTCTTCCTTCACTCTCTTCTAGTTCTTTTATTTTTAATTCTTTGAGTTGGAGTCTCACTCTGTTACCCAGGCTGGAGTGCAGTGGCACGATCACGGCTCACCACAGCCTTGACTTCCTGGGCTCAGGCAATCCTTCCACTTCAGCCTCTTGAGCAGCTGGGCCTAGAGGTGTGCACCACCAGGCCTGGCTAATTATTTGACTTTGTATAGAAATGAGGTCTCACTATGTTGCCCAGGCTGGCTTTGAACTCCTGGGCTCAAGCAATCCTCCCGCCTTGGCCTCCCAAAGTGCATGAGCCACTGCGCCTGGCTTCTTAGTCCTTCTTAAGAACAAAATAGGCTGGGCGCAGTGGCTCAAGCCTGTAATCCCAGCACTTTGGAAGGTTGAGGCAAGAGGATTGCCTGAGCCTGGGGGTTTGAGGTCAGTCTGGGCAATGTGGTGAGACCTCATCGCTACAATAAATAAAAAAATAAACCAGGAGTGGTAGCGCACACCTGTGGTGCTAGTTACTTGGAAGGCTGAGGCAGAAGGATTGCCTGAGCCCA